>JAXGGA010020830.1:0-17596 GCA_038373865.1 Uloborus plumipes | reverse complement strand
TCACCTATCAAAAGCCTACATATAGTAGCACACGAACCTCCACTTATCAATAGAAGACTGAAACTCTCACTAAACTTTTATTTCAAAATTATACCAAATACGAACCATCCGTTGCATTTACATATTTTCCACCCGTCGAATACTGATTTGTTTTTACGTCGTCCTTCGGTCACCCCAACATTTGGGATCCGAATGAGACAGGCGCTCACTTGTCTGCAGATGTCAGATTATGATACATACTACTCACCAGAAACTATTGAACCATGGAACGAAATAAACTTCTCTGTTATTCCTGATTTTGTTAAATTTAAAAAAGACACCACAGCTCCTTCGATATATCAACAAATATATTATGAAGTGAAACAAAAGTATCCGTTACATAATGAAATTTTTACCGACGGATCGAAAACCAACGATCATGTCGGCTTCGCAGCAGTAATTAACGGCCATATTATCTCACAACAATTAAGGGGACACGGGACCTTTGGAGTCAAATATTTAAAAAAAATATTTTATGCTCTAAGTTAAACTAAATTATATTAATTATGGTATTTCTAATATTTTTAACTCAATTTTAAATAATAAAACAGTTAAAAAAAATTTTTTAGACAAAAATACAGCGAAATATAAGAAAAATTATTAAACACAAAAATTGTCCCTCGCGCCTGAATTTTCAAGTAAATAACTCAATAATTGACCAGTAAACATGTAATCATAATACAAACACTTGTAAGCATCAGCTAATGCTTACCTTTTGAAGATTTTGAAAAAAAAAAAAAAATCTAGTTTCGACTGCTTTTTTTTCTATTTTTTTACATTTTGATGCACTTATACCAGCACAACTTTTTTTTTAATACATATATTTTAAAAACAATGCTTGTGTACATTTATAATGAACATACAAAGTAGAAGAAAAAATATTAGGAAGATAGCTCAAAAATTCAGGCGCGAGGAACAATTTGAACGAGGAAAATATTCAAAAAAAATTAACGGAGAAAAATTGGATTTTAATGAAAAAACATTTTCTGGGAACAGATTTCTTACAATTTCACTTCTAAAATATTAAATTATAAAAATTATGCACATAATAATTAATTACTATATTTTTCATGTATTTATTATTTATATTTAATTTTATTACAGAAGTTTTCTAATGCGTAACTACTAATGCTATTTTTTTAAACCCTAATTTTTTACTCTATACTTTAACTTTAGGTATAAACAAGTAGTATAAAGAGATCCACACAAAAAAATTCATAAGATGTCATTATAAAAATAAAAATTACTGAAGAACAAATATCGAAATACAGAAATAAATGAAATTGATGTAGGTTGTCTCTAAACAATATAAAAAATGTGTATTCAAAAAGCCCCTGCACTATATGTTGGTCCCTCTTCTTTTTTCGACTTTTTGTCGTCACTCTTTTTTTTGTATTTTTTGTTCTTAGCATGTCCTTTGTAGGAGTCTGATTGACGTCGCACACTTTGTTTTATACGCCTTTCATCGATTTTAACTGCAGGATCCAAAGAGTGACGATTTCCTTGAAGTGATGCCGTTGCTGCTGCACCCATGTTGTATTGGCTTATTGCCTTTGTTACAGATATTTCTAACCTTCTTTTCGAAACGAAGACCTCTTTCGAACATTGCTGCCATATAACACTGTGCAAACTTTCGTTTGCATTCTGTGTTTGTCCTAATGTGCAGCGCTTTAGCAATTCGTCGCATGCTAAGCGCTGATAAATAGGTAGAATTTTCCCAATTATGTCCTCTCGAATTGTTGTTTTCATCAATGTATGGCTGTGGGGCACCTTACCGACAGCTTTTGCCTTGTTATAAAAGCACCAAGAGTCAACATTGCTTGGACACTTTGAATGTTTTGGTTTTGCATCAGTTGACGAACAATGTTGGAGTGATG
The DNA here is from genome assembly GCA_038373865.1 of Uloborus plumipes. Lineage (NCBI taxonomy): Eukaryota > Metazoa > Arthropoda > Arachnida > Araneae > Uloboridae > Uloborus > Uloborus plumipes. The sequence continues at coordinate 15,680 of JAXGGA010020830.1, read as the reverse complement.
CAAAAATTGCAGTTTTCATCTTGTCGATGGTTGGAGCATTATCGGTGATAGCCTTGCGATAATAATTAGTCAATCTTTTAATAACTGGGTTCGTAAGGCTACCCTTTTTCTTCCCACCCAATTTATGTTCTTTCGCTTTTTGGCGAAGAGCTGTACCAAGCCTTTTCGCTACGTGGTTCACGCATTCTTCCTTGGTCAGTTCAACATCCTCTCCATATATGTTTAGTTCTTTCAGATATGAGAATGTCTTCGAGTCTCCATCTGACAAGAGTGATATGTAGCGCATTTTGCACTCTGCAATTGAGCGTTGCCACAATATGGAAGCTGCAGCAACCTCCATTGCACCAGATGATCCTTCGTGATTTTTTTCACAAAGCCCCGATTCTACGTGGGCTTTTTGCCATATATGAAATTCAGCTGAATTATTACCCAGCTCAATTGTTGTTATTTCACACATATGACAATATTTTGACATTATAACGAAATCAACAACAATACCAGTGAGTACATCAATTACGCAGCCTATTCCGTACAGAGAAGAATCTCCTCGTCTTTGCCAAGTCCCATCGTAGGACACGTCAATATCAATAATTCCCGTGCCTGCGCTTGTACACATAGAAAATTTACTGTACTCTTCTCGTACCTTAGCACGACATTTCTCAAGCACTAATTTGGTGAAGGTTTTATTTTCTTCAGCCAAGTGGAACACATATTTATCAAAGATTTTCCTGTCCATTGGATTGAAACCAACCGATAATGCAAATTTTTCAACTGCGGAATGTCCTTTCCCAACACTTAAGAATGCCGCAACCATATCCTTGTTGATGGAAAACTTGTTTTCGATTCGAGGGCTTGAAAAAGTGTTCCCAAATGCAGTATTGCATGTCGAACATACAATGTGCAGTTTTGCAGAGAAGCCATACTCAGTTGATTTTGTTATTGACAAATTACTATCATTGCACTTCCCGCATTTCAGTTCTTTCAGTAAAACAGGCCATATTTCATCAGAAATGACAGTTACAGATGAAGCACTTGAAGTACCTGGCAATGTATCCACTACCCCAGAGAAAAGTTTAAGTTTTTTCTCACTTCTGGAGACATTTTGTTCAATTTCAGTGACTTCTGAGTTCTGCCACCTTTTCTTAGCTCGCTCTTGGGCTAGTTTCTTTTTTTTAGAAGGCCGCGATGTGGTAGCATGCCATCTACTATTTATTTTATGCATACTTGTATTATAATTGCAATAAGTTTCAAATTAGCAGCTAACTCGGTCAAAAAACATAAAGTTATTAAATTGTTGCCATCAAAAACTAAAATTGTTGTAAATTAATTATTTATTTAAATTTTCATTAAAAATAACATTAGCTATGCTAAAATTGCTAAAACTGAAACAGAAACTAGCTAAACAGCTGACCAGCCGATCAAAACATGCCACGCCCCTTTTCAGGGAAATCCGTGTACAGTCCTTAAAAATTGCTTTAAATCAAAAATTCCAACTGAATATGATTCAGGACACTTTTTCTGACCTTTTAAGCAAAAAAAAATTTTTTCCATAATTTGGTCATTTTGAAGGTCCCATGTCCCCTTAAGTGCCTCTTGCTCTGTTTTCACTTCCGAAATAAAAGCTATATCTATGGCCTTACAATCAATAGCAGAATCAAACCACAAAAAGTGGATAATATACACAGACTCCAAAAGTTCACTAGACGCTATCACAAACTGCAACAACAATAGCCACTCTTTAGTTATACAAACTTTCCACCTATATAGCAGTCTTAAACAAAATAATTTTGAACTTTTATTTTGCTGGATACCTGGTCATGTTGGTATTAGTGGCAATGAGGCAGCAGATATTGCTGCCAGGGCTTCTAGTTTCCAAGAAGATCTCGTACCTTTTGAAGATATTAAAAATAACGTTACAGACTGCCTTAACAACTATTGGCAGAATGACTGGGATGGAGAAATGCATAATAAATTGCACTCCATCCGGCCACTGCCACTGACCAAAGGTTTTAAATCCTTAAGGACAAAAAGAAGGGACCAAGTCATACTGTCCCGTCTTCGTATTGGTCACACGAGATTTACTCATAAATATCTTCTTTGCCACGAGCCTACACCTTTTATGTCTCAAATGTAATGTAAACCAGACAGTGTTCCACATTTTATGTAACTGCCCAAATTTTAACCGTGTACGTTTTAAACATTTTAATAATTTTTATCCATCTTTGACGGAATTACTTGGGGATACACCCCATCCTAATTTGTTTCCCTTTTTAACCCTAGAATACTAACGTGTTTTTTTTTAACGCTAATACTAAATAGAAAGATGAGTAAAAATTACTCATGATTAGTATTCTAGGGTTAAATGAAATTGGTTTTATATCTCTAATTTAGTGGTTTTATCTTTGTCTTGAGTGTTTTGTCTTTGTTTTGTTATGTATCTGATTTTACTAAAAATTGTCAGTCATTTCTTTCGCTTGCTTAGTTTGGATTTTAAACATCATCTATGCATGTTTTAAAATGTTTTTAAAATCTTATATGGGTGATTCTACGCTATTTGAATTCAGACGGCCAATGGAAAAACTTCATGTTAAACTGATTTTATTAATGTTTTTGTATGCTTAAGCCTTACAGACTATTATCTTTTATATGGACCACCTAATAAATTAACTACAATTACTTTATTTTAGCATTTATAGCTGAAAATAGTCCTAAATGTATACTCCCCTGGCCTGTTAAATACTAGTTTTTATACAAACATGTTCGACGTTCAATTTTTGCTAATTTGGCATAACTTTTTTTGCCATAATCATACACTTACATTAACAGAGAAACATATTTCATCAGTAAATATTGAAAAAATATTTATTATTATTGTTAAAAAATACACTTTCAGCGGGCCATATCAACAGTGTCACCCTCACCTGGCGAACTTCAAAGACTGAAATTTCGCATAAAAAATGCATAAGGATGATGTTGATTGCGAATAACCAGTGTAATACTGAGTAAAGTTAAAAGCAAGCTAAGAGTTTTTAAAAAAATTCGAATATTCTTGAATCGGTTCTCGTTGAAAGTGCCTCAAAGCGTACTGCGCCAGTCGCTGTAGTATTTCCCCTGGTAAGTATAACTTTTTATATTTCATTGTTACATAAGTGTGCGTATGTATAATGTTATGCTTGTTGTGTGCAGACATCACGGTTTACGTGAAGTTCTGGTAAGAAGAACGCGTGATGTTGTTTTTATAGGTAATGTGTGATTTTGTCACTTCTCTGGCGTCACTCCCCTGGCAGTTTTGTTCCAAAAAAGGGTAAATATACATTAAAACTGTGTTATAAGCATAATTAATTTCATTTTTAATATTATTTGCCCCTGTGAAAGCAATTTGAATGAACGTAAATAATACGGGAAGTATTTTTATTTGGGATCTGCGGTGCGACTTGTATGCAACATGTCGTGTTTTTAAGATTGTTTTTTTCATTTTATTACAACACGAAAAAATTTTTTGAATACAGGTTTTATAGAAATGAGTCCATACTATGATTTTACATCGAAAAATAAGTGAAATAATTGTAAATCAAACCAGAATTCCGCCAATAGTGTCACTCCTCTGGCAACGCATTTTCCCCTGGTATCGATAAACCCCCCAAAAATTAAAATTTCATCTAGCCCTTAACACTACACCTGTGGCCCCCCAACAAGACCTCCGGGCCCCTCCAGCAGGCCAAGAAGCAGCTCTCGTTCGCCTTGCAGAGAACATTGAAGAAATGGAGCAAGGAGAACCGGCAGGGGACGACGGAGCAATGGCCAGACTAAGAGAACTGGAAAATCTCATGGATAGACTCGAAGGTCCTGGGAATCAACCCTGGTAAGTTAATTTTATTTCGGGCTGCACCCTGCTCAAGGTGGTAATAGAAAAGAAGAGGATGAAGAAAAAATGAAGGGACAGGACAAGGAAACAAAAACCCGAATCTGTATAGACATTAAAAAAAAAAAAAAAAACCGAAAAAAAAAACCGAAAAAAAATTGGAAAATCTTGGATTAAAACTGGTTAGATGTTAGTTAGGAGGATCAAAGTAATGGAGATGCTATTTTACTAATATTATGGTAAGAGGGAAACAGTCTTAGGCATCTGTAAGTGAGGGGTGGTAAGTTTGAAATTTTTTGCTGGACATCAGTCACTGGTGCCAGGGTGAATATACCCTCTTCTTTTTTTTGCTCACTTCTGTCTTTTTCAGTTGTGGAGAGGATCTTGCAAAAGGATGAAGAGATTTTTCGAACACTGATACTTCCGGTTCACTGGTGGTGGGGCATAACAGTGTTGACATCTTAAGGGAGTGTGTTGGTAGCATGGTTGATATCCCCTATCCTGACTGCCGCTGGAGGCAGATGAAGGGTGACGAACGAAGCTCAAAGTGGGAGCTTGAAGAGAAGGTCTCACGGGAGCCAATGTAGGTCTAAAAGGGGCTGCATGTGTGCGCGTCACACTAGAAAGCACACTAGTAGATGGTTGTTGCAGTAACGGTCTAGGAGCAGTCAAAATGGGAACTTGTTGAATGGGGCTCACCCCTCTCTGTATGTGGTTCATGAGTTCCACAGAACGGGTCAAGAAGGCTTGAGTAGCCGTGGTTTGAGTTGAAATGAATTTTTCAATTAAACACATTAGTTTGTCTATCTTCGTCATCAATTGTTTTACATCTGACCTTGTAATCTGGTCAGATTGTTGATCCCTTGCTTGCTGTGGGTACGGGCTAAATGCTGATTGTGATTCTCTGGGTCTTGGTGTTATATTTCCTCTGTTAGGGGCGTCATTTCGAACTCTTCTGAGGATGTGTCGCTTGGGATAATTGGACTTGTCGGCATCACATTGGATACATCTGCCATCCCGATGTCTTGAGCAGTGCTTGTACTTGCTCCCGGATCAAGTGGAGTTGATCTTGTTTGCTTTTTTTTAGATTTTTCGGGACTTGCGCATACCTCTTTTTTTATGTTCAGCACGCCCATGGCTGTAGCTGACGAGCTATCACTACTGTGAATCTCTTGAACATCCTCGTCTATGTTTTCAATCACTGGACCCCTCCTTTTTTGAACCGCTTTTTGTCTCGTTTCTCTTGCCTTGCGTTTTTTGGAGTGTACCTCTTGGTGCAGAGCAGGGTCCAGTCTGAGCTGATTGACGGAGGATGTTAGCTGATTAATCAAAGAAAGTTCACCTGGTTTCCTTTTCCTGCAATTTTCCAAAAACTCGCCTGTCTTCAACTGTTCAATTATCTCTTCTTCAGTCATTTCTATGCCCAGGTTCTGTATGTACTCTCTAACGTTTATGCTCTGGTTTCCCTTCAAACCTCGTGCTAATCTTAACACTACAATCATAGTCCCTTAACACTACAATCATAGTCCCTTAACACTACAATCATAAAAATAGCGGCTACTAGTGATATAATGAGTGTGAAATTGAACAGATTATTTTTTCTTTGGGGACACAAAAAACGCATTGACCGTAGAATCACCCATATACTTTATGGGTTATCATGGTTTGGCGCAGTATAGCCTATAAAGGCTCTTTTGCCACAAAACCCAAAATAACCAACCAACCAACCATCTCGGGTGATTTTCGGGCGCTGAATTGTAAATTGTAGAATGTGGCAATTCTGTGGAAACATCTCTTTATATAATTAAGGCTAAATTTTATTACTTATTTATCCTCTTCAGCATATTATCACCAATATAAAATAAAATATATTTTATTTGTTATAGTCTACAACAAATGAGAGGAATGTAAATTATTATAATGAAAAATTGTCATTTTTTACATATTTATACGTTTTTATATTTCTGCATTATGTTGGGCAGATGATATGTGAAAAAGAAATGTTTCAGTTTGGTATGCATATTGTTCCAGAAGTTGCCATCATAATCAATTGTCTCTGTGTATGGCAACTTTTGGAGGTCGTACATCAACACAAATAGGCATTTTGTGAGATGCGTAATGGCCAACTGCCCAATGATTTGGTAATAAAATGAATGGGATTTTTTTAAATGAAAGTTCTCACCATCTTTTACCAAGCAGAAATTGGGTTTGGAGCATAATTCTGAAAGATTTAACTTTTCTTCATTTACCACACATTTTATCTCTACTAGCATTGGGTTTTCCCCAAATAACAAACCATCAGGTGATGCAGCCAGAAAGAAACTTTTTGGGTCTATGACAAGCCCAACATTTCGAAAATGGTACTCTTTATACGAATTTCTCACGATGTTTTTGACTTTGCTTTCATATTTTTTTCCATATGCAATTGCTGGAATATGAGATAGATCCTTAACTTCCAGTAATTGATGGCTCAGTTCATTGAACTGCTGCCTGCGAACACAAACTTTATAAAAATTGGAAGCTGTTAAACGTAACTGTCTCTCTTTTTTCCAAAAATCACTATTTTGATAAGTTGTCTCACTTTCAATCTTGTATGCCTCTTCTATGGTCACCTTCAAATGATCATTTAAAAATAATGTTTCATCTAATTTTAAATATGTTGGCACATCATAATTTAATTTCGTATAAATTGCTGCTGGCAATGGAATTGATTTTTCATACTGAAATGCTACACTATTAAATCTGCTGTCATTCAGCACACCAAAAATTGGGGCATCACCCATCAACTGATGCAAAGCAGAGAAGTCAACATTTGCATCATTGCTACTGTAAGCTTTAGACACTCTTTGCTTGGCAAAATCATCCACTCTCTGGGGAGGAAGTTTTCTCTTGGAGGATGGGCGGTGCCATTCCTGCAGCATTTCCGTAGTTGCATTGTGCATCTCCTTGATACAATATGCTGCTAAAAAATGCAGAACCGCAAACGTATGCTTGCATGTTGCAGGTAATGCTCCACCCGGGTCCCCTGCAACAAATTCAAAGCTGTAATACGAAAAATCTATAACTTTTGCAAATTCTTTTTGTCATGAAGTTTAAAGTAATCAGTGTGAATTTGCCGAAATCGCCGAGAACGGTGTTGAAACGCTACTTTGCTTAGTTTGAGAGCCACATTTGTGATGAAAGTATGCATCAGGGTCGTTGCGAAAACAGTCCTCTGGGAAGTGATTTTATTAATGTCAAGTAATTTAATTATAAAACTAATTAGTTATTATGTCCACGATTTGTGCCTAAATTTATAGGTAGTCTCGTAACTAATTATGTTCCAATAGTTTTGCAGATATTACGCAACAAAGAGCGAAAACACAGTCACCTGCCAAGTTATACTAGGCTGGGGACTTACCCCCTATCATGATTTATCAGAAAAACACAAACTTCAATTGGCCCTCTTTCAAACTAAAGTAATAGATTCATTTTCTGAGCAATAGTATTATAATTATACGAACATTTCAAAAAACCGTGCCCGAACAGATTTCCTGTGAAGAAGGACGAGTTTACAGAGAATCGCCCATAGATTTGAAGCTAATAAGTATTAATAACTTACATGTTTTGCCTATTTATTTAAATGTATTGACATAACATTGAGATATTTCATGAATTTCAACCTCTAAAATTGCATTGCTTCTAAAAAATATTGTAAAATAGTTTGAATGCAATTCGATTTTAAGATTTTAAACAGCTTGAGAAAACATGTACATAAACAAAATTAAAGGCAAAGGTAATGCCTAAAAAAGTTTTCAAATAAATTAATAAATAAACGAATAAAAGAAGTCAACTAACCTGCATTTCTTCTTCAAATTTTGTATCTTCAATTTAATTTCACCCCCATCTCGGTGAAAGTCATATATTTTCATTCTTTGGCTTATAGATTCAAAGACGAGTCTATTTCTTTTGGCTTTTTTTAAATCGTTTTGGTTCTCTGACCACAATTCGATGAGTAATCTCGTTTCATTGTCCATCCAATTTGGTTTGCGATTTTTTTTCTCTGCGGCCATTTTCGTAATAACCAAGTTTAACGTAGTTAATCCACTTTCCCAAAGTGGTTCAAATTAGCCAAGTTTGAAACTCGGTCACAAATGTTTCGTTGCCAAAGTTAACCAAGTAAACTTTCTTAACTTGGTTTAAGTCATCAGTGCGAACAGGGTATTAGTCTGTAAAAATGATTGATTTAGCGCAGTTTACTTTAGTGCAGATTAAATTAATCAAATTGATTTAGGGTCATTTCACGGTGACTGACGTTAAAGTTTGACTCTAATTTTAAATTAAAAATTCAGTACTGTCTTGAAATTAATTTTTTCCACCTGAATTTGAACTAAAATGTCATCACAGAGTATACTAAAAGTCTTTCCATAACTCACTAGGTATGAGGAATTTTTTTTTCATAAATTACGGGGATTCAAACAATGTGACTGATGTTACACAAAAGCGACATCACCAAAATTGACTTTTTTTCAATTTGAAATCCTCTTTAAACTAATAGCGTGAAATATAAAAAATAAAATTCCCATAAAAAATAGAGATTTCAGACTTTATAAAAATACTTTTCTTGATGGAAAAAACTGAAAACTGATAGCACAGAAAATATGTAATAGGTGTGACTGATGTTACGATAACAAAACATTGCTACATTAATAAATAAATTACTCTCCAATTATTAACAAAGCATATATTTTGCCCAAAATTGAAGTTAAATTATAAGAAATAGAGAATGGCAACAAAATCGCAGTTTCACTAATTAAGTTTTACACATTAATTTTTAATAAATTGTCGTCTTGAAATAACTATTTCTGGGGAAGGCTAATTTTTTTTATTACTTTTACTTTCGAATAACAAATTTCATTCACATTGTTAGGCCATTTATAAATATTTTACTGCTTAACAAATTAGTGGTTAGGCAAATGAAAAAGTCTTTTAATTTATGAGCATGTTCTAGTGATGGGTTTTGAAAAGCCGAAATTAGCCTCTTTGATAAACACATCATTCTTTTTCTCTGATAAAAAGGTTTCGACAGAAATATCATTAGGAAGATCATTTTGAGTACATACATATGCAATAGAATTAGGGTCGGTTGGTGACTCAGGAGAGATTTGAGAGGTTTGTTGTGTATGAACACAATTAGTTACTTCATTTATGGGGGAGAGGGGTGTAGTTTGAAACAAATTATGTTGTGAAGTCTCAGAATCATTGATATTAGTAAAGGGGAGGATGAGTTCATTTTCAGCATTGGGTTCGAGAGAAGTATCATGTAAATTAGGGTCAGGGGACCTTGAGAAAAAATCCGCTAATGTATTTTATCTGCCTTCGATGTATTCTGGTACGAATGAGAAAGTTCCGATTTCTAGTAACCAGCGATTAATAATATCAGCAGGGGAAGTGAATTTTTTGTAGTGCATTAGGGGTTTAGCATCGGTTAGCAACCGGAATTTTCGGTTGAAAGGATAATTTTTAAATGCGGTCATACCCTTATAAGTAGCAAAAAGTTCTAATTTGATGGGTGGGTAATTACGTTCAGAGTTTGACAAAGCTTTACTAAAGTATGACACTAGTTTTAGCACCCCGTCATGTTCTTGCAACAAAATAGCAGATATTCCCTCCTTTGTTTCATCGGTATTTAAAACAAAAGGTTTATCCCAATTCCGAAGAACAACAAAAGGTTTACTGAAGAAAAATTTGTTGTATCTTATCAAAAGCTTGTTGATGGATATCATTCCATTGAAAATTGTTTATTTTTTGTAGTAAGTTGGGTTAAAACATGGGTGAGTTTGGCATAATCGGGAATTAAATGTCTATAAAAACCACAAAGTCCTAGGAACTTTTTAACTTGGCGTATAGTTCTAGGTGGAGCAAATTTATTGACTTTAGCAATGTTCGAGGTTATGGGTTGAATGCAATTGTGTGAAATGTGGAAGCCTAAATAGTCTATTTCTGTTTTGAAAAATTCACATTTTGATGGGGATAAAGTTAAATTGTGCTTTGCAAGTACTGAAAAAGAGCTTTGAGCTTAATCAGCATTGAATTTTGATCAGAAGATGAAATAATTAAATCATCTTGATAACAAACACAATTATCGATTCCCATGAGGTGTAATTCATCGACAATGAAATCCATAGCTGCTTGCAAGGTGTTGGAATTTATTTTAAGTCCCTGAGGAAGATGGTTGTGAGTGAAAGATTCAAATTCTGTAGTAAAGGTAAGGGCATCTCTTAAAAGTTCAGGTAGCATTATTTGCCAATAAGCGGAATGTAAATCAAAGACACTATAATATTTTTGAGATAAAATAGCATTAATTAATGAGGATATTCTTGGAAGAGGGTATGAAGAACCTTGTATGGTGGAATTAAGACGGCGGAAAACAATTGTCATACGATATTTAGGTGGTTCATCAGGGGGAGTTTTTTTTCGTACCATTATCATGGAACTAGAAAAGTGGCTGACATGACGAGAGATAATTTTTGCCTCTAACAATTCATTTAATTCGTCCTTGACTTGGCCTTTTAGTGCCTGGGAAATTTCGAATGGTAGAGCTCTTATGGCATTATCAGAATTCATGATGATGGAGGGAGTTACTATGTTTGAACATCCTAAGGCTTTCATTGATTTACTGAAGACTGCATAGTTCGACATCAAAATTTCTAAAAATTCATTTTGTTGTGATTCGGTTAAATGATCTAAATTAAAGTCTGCTGGGCTAAGTTCTTCCTTCGTAAGTTCAAGGACCTCATCAGACGCTACAATTTAGTGACAGAAATGAGTTTTAGTGTTATCGTTAGTATTAAATTTGTTAGAATTGTGTGTATCATTGAGAATTTCGAATTGATCCGAAATATGAGCCATTTTTATGTTTTTATTTAAATGTAATGGCTTACTACCAATATTTCTAATTATAGTGTAAAATTTATTGTCTTCAATAAGGTGATTAGCTGTATGAATTTCACAAGAGATATTTTTAACATTGGGTGTAAATAAAATTTCTTGGGATTTTATAGGGGTATCAGATGTATTAAAGATAGCAGGGGCTGTTTCCCCGGGTTGAATAATTAATTAATTTTGAAGATACACTGGAAATTAAGAGGAAGAATCGATGGAGTTAAGTGTTTCTAAGTATGGAGAAATGTCAGTACGCGGAATTAAGGGTGTTTTAAAATTGTCGAAAGAAGCACTTTGAGCTTTAGTGTAAATTAAAACATTATACCGAGAAATAAAATCATAACCCAATATACCGCAAAATGAGGAGGGTGGAAAATCAGATACATAAAAAGGGTGTTTAAAAAAATTCTTGTCAATTTTAAAGGAAATTTCTGCACAAGCAGAGAAAGATAAAGTAGAATTTCGAGTGCGAATAGTTACTGAACGCGAAAGAAATCTACATTTGGTTAAGTTTTTGATACTGTCAAATACTATTTTTGAAATCAAGGTAAGTGAACTTCCAGAATCTGAAAGAACTGGGAAAGAATGTTTTGCAAAGTTTATATTTATAATGGGTAAATCAGGATTGTTTTGAGAATGGACATAAAAAAGGAATGCATAATTTTGAGTGTCATTTTCATTTTTTGAAAAACTGCTTAAAAAGTCTTCGACTGATTTATTATTGTCGAAGGGACTATCTAAGAAGGTATTGAGATCAGGGTACCTTTTAGGCACATTGCATGGAGTAAATACATTATCATAAAAATCAACATTTTGAGGGACATGAGAAGAGAGTGTATTAGAGGTCAAGCTGTCCCTCAAGGATGACCTCCCCTCCAGTTTAAATCTGTTTGAAATTGTAGTCTAGTTTCTGCGGATGAGAATCTAGGATTTTGCTGCCTTGGGGGAGCAAAATTTTGATGGGGAAAATTAAATTGACCCCTAGGTCGAAAAGGAATCCTAGGTGCGAAGAAATTTTCCTGCATTCTAGGTCTATTGGAAGAATTTTGTTGGGAAAATTGATTTGGAAAAACATTGTTAGGTTGATGTCCATTATGAAAATTGGGAGGTTGAATTGCGTTGTAAAAGTGACAGTTTATCATTTTTTTTTGCCGCAAAATAGGCAAAATAGACCTCGGGCTTTTTTGTTGGATTTGTTTTGTTTAGATTTGTCATCCACAGAATTGAGGCGATTGCCATATAAAGGACACTCTCGTAAGGGGTGTTGGTTTTCTCCGCATATTCTACATGATGACATAAGGGAGGAGACGCAAGAGGTATGGGCCTTTAAATTTTCGGTTAATGCATCAAGCTGATTTTGATGGGAAGGGGTAGTTGTGACTGCGTTCATTAGTTTTGGCATTGATGTTACTTGCAATGAATGCAATCTGTTAGCCCTATCAGCTAGTGCTTCAAAGTTAGACATGTCAGAGTATACTAGCTTGTCCTTAATATTTAATGGCAAGGCTGCCAAAAATTGTAATGACTTGATCTGAGTGAGCGCTGCACCATTGGTAATAAATGGATAAGCGGCATGGGCTGCTCTCTCGATATGATGCGCTAGGCTCTGAATGCTTTCTCCATTTTCGAATTTAATACTTTGAAATTCTAGAAGAGACACAGAAGACGGTGTGTGAGTCTTGAAAAAGGCTCTGAGCTTTTCACATGCTTGGCTGAATGTCAAAGATTCAAGGCAAACGGGATTGGTCGCAAAAAAATACATGGCAGAGCCACTAAGTTTGGATTTAAGATACAGTACCTGGGGACCGAGCCCACTCGGTTAAAAAAAAAAAAGAGGTTTGTAAACTCGTGTTTTTTTCTAAAATGCGAAGTACTTATTTAGATAAACTTGAAAAGCATTTTTAAGCCTTTGGTTGCAATTATGCTTTTAAAACAGCCGTAATTTGTTTTAAAAAACACAACCTTATTTAATCCATGCTCACCGTAAAATCACACCCAATTTCATTTCATTTGGCGCCGAAGACGCGGGAGGGGTTGATGAGAATATATGCAGAGTCCCTGTTCCCCAGTACGCATTTAGTCCAGTTGGTTTTGACTTTCACTTCACTTGACACTCCAAGGTTCCCCCCGTACATACCACAACTCGTAGTTTAACCGGGATGGGGCCTTGAAGATTGCTCTGTTCATTTTTGAACAGACCCAAGGGCCGAGCAGACCCTTGGCCTAGCATCCCCCTGAGGTATCGTTTCACTTGAAGGATTATATGACCACGAACATTTTTAACGTCCCCCAGCCACCATTTATGAAGACCTGTGGATCTTTGATCAGCTGGGCTTCTTCTATATGATCGGCCCGGGACCCTCCGGTTACGAGTCCGACGACTACCGAACGGACTACTGCAAAACGAGTTTCATAAGGAGCCAAATGCGGCATCCATTTTTTCTCCTTGCTCTGCGATGGTAGACAGGTTGGCATTGTGCCTCCCGTTGGCGGGGGTGAAATATTTTTTCTTTCACTCTGTTCCCTCTCGCAAATGAGGGAGTTATGGAATAAGGAATTGCAGTGTTTACGTCTCAGAAATTTACGATCGCAGAACCGTCTCAAGTGATTTCGAAAGCAGATGAAACACAGACCTTTAGCCATTAAAGACCTTTTCTTCTCACTAACACTGTGGCCGCAATCATGACTTATATGACTTTGAAAGCAAAATATACACCTCTGACTACTGAAGTGCCCATTAAACGATGATGAAGTACAGTTTCCCCGTCTTTGATTGAGATTATCCCTGCTATCACCGTTTCTCTGAGGCCAGGTTGGTTGGTTGTTTTTTATTGGAGCCCCGTCGGGCTATACTGCGCCAAACACTTGTTCATTTAACAAGGTTAAAATTATGTTCTAAATGAATAAAAGAATACATGATTAAATATAGAATCGAAACATACGCGTTACTGAAAAGTATGGACACAACAATTAAAAGTTAAGTCATCAAGTCAAGTAGGTTAAAAAAAACACATTTAAAATGGACGAAACCTGTAAAGACACGAAGCAAATATAAAATTAATGAGGAGAAATTAATCTCCTGTAGGAAGGAGAATAATTTGGGGTGGGGCTCTGAGGCCAGGAATTCTTTTCCTTTACATGCGTAGCTAAAACTGCAGCAGTAGATTTGTAGCTAGAATATTCATTTCGTTTCGGATTCGAATAAGTTGTCTCCTTCGGAGAGCTTGAGTCGTTCATTTTATTCTGCGATGGGTATTCCTTTCTATTTGCGTTTTTTGGGTTAGCTAATATTAAAGACGCTTCTCTACATTCTACTTCAGTTCTTATAAATTCCACTAAATCCGTAATATCAAATAATTCGCTAGTTTTGCACATCCTATTGTAACTTAAATTTAATTCTTCTGGTAATTTCTGCAGAATTACGGGGCATAATAAATTGTCGTACGTCCTCCTAATAATTTTAGCGATCTTATTTGTACTTCTATTGCGTCATACATTTTTCGCAACCCAGTTACATTAGCACATGATTTGACTGGTTCTACGAATAAAAGCTTATGCATATGGGATGACATAATTATATCGGTTCGTCCAAATCTTTCCCTCAGTAATTTTATTGATTCATCATAATTTTGATCGGTCAGCGAGAGTCCTGATACCGCACTGCGCGCAATACCTCCCAAATATGATTTAAGATATGTAAATTTTTCTACTTTAGTCAATGAGTTATTATTATGAACCGCGACTTCGAAAGAATTCCAAAAATCCAAAAAAAAAAAAAAAAATAACTACAATCTCCATAAAATGTTCTTATATTTAACTTTGGAAGTTTTACAACATTTCTAGTTTCGCTTCTGAACGAAATATTATTAACTTCGGCAGCTACCGTTTGAACATTTTCATCCTCGTTATCATTTAACTCTATCCTTCTATTTTCCTGGACTCCCGCTTCCGCTCGCGGTCTATCATATAAAATATTTAGTTGCGTTTCAATTTTAGATTCCAGTTCACTGAATTTATCTTTATATTCCTCACTCAACTCTATATCTGCAGCCAAACTATCAATTTCAATTTTGGATTGTATTTTTTCATCACGAAATATTACAGCTTTTAATTTTTCCAGGAGCTGAGACTTTAGACTCAACAGCTCCTCGATTTTATCTTCCTTCGAATAACCGTCCGAATCGATTTCCCTTCCCAGAGTAGCCTCTATTTTTGTCAAATACTTAGTTAGAGAAATTCTTAGCCCCCTGCGTAGCTCTTTTAACCTAGCTACCTCCATGATAAAATCTTGACAATAAGCAATTCAAATTGGATATAAAAATGAGCCTACCTCAATCTCAGCGCCTTTTCGACTTCGTTGAAATCCAACGTGGTATAAAAGTTCGTTTCAGTCCTTAGATTTCCGAGAAATGCAAAACAAATTGCACTCCATCCAGCCACACATAAAAGGTTTTAAATTCTTAAATACCAATCGAAGGGAACAAGTCATAATATCTCGACTTCGCATTGGCCACACCAGGTTAACTCACAAATACCTTCTTTGCCACGAACCAGCCCCAATTTGTAATAACTGCAATGACAAGCTGACAGTGTTGCATATTTTATGCAACTGCCCAAATTTTAATCGTATACGTTTTAAATATTTTAATAATTTTTATCCATCTTTGACGGAGTTACTAGGGGACACACCCCACTCCAATTTGTTCCCTTTTCTTTATGAGATTGGTTTTATGGCTTTAATATAGTAATTTTATCCTTATCCTATTGTTTGTGTTTAGATTTGTGTTGTTAGATTTCTGTGATTTTACCTTAAAGTTTTTTAACTTCGATATTAAATGTGTGTATTGATAACGTTTTAAAATTTTTAAACTTTTATAGGTGCTGTACTTTTACG
>JAXGGA010020829.1:0-17597 GCA_038373865.1 Uloborus plumipes | reverse complement strand
TATCGCACATCTCTTTCTTTGTCTCCCTCCAAGACCATTACCTATCGTAAGACTTCGACGGGAAGTACCAGGAACTACGTTTCAAAAAAATGTGAGGATAGAGATGGGACTACTAATGAATATCGATGTACCTTTTTTATTTTTTCCCTGCTGAACTGTTCCAATTATGTGGACGATAAGAAAAAAAAACAAAAAAAAAAAAACTATCAAACACACAGAATATAAACGAAGCTTAAAAAACCATAGACCGAAAAGTGATTTTTGGGGAATTAAAGAAATTGTTTTCCCAACCAAGATAATACTACTCGATAAAATAAATGGATCTTTTTTGTTAAAAACGCATTTTTTTTTCGTCGTTTTTTTTTTTAATTTTGTCTGCTCAAATAAAATATAAAATATTGAACGTAAAAAAGGCAGTGAGCGAACCAATCGGTGATGCTTTAAGAAAATTATCGATGCACAAAACCACTAATAATAATCATGCAAACACCTTTTCCCACTGATGAGATGAATTCTGAAACGATTTTGTCCGATTACAACATACATAAATGTGTTAATGGCATATAAGTTTTCCGCTACATGTGTTTAAGCACACGCTTTTTTCCTGAAAATAAAAAACATCGAACAGCGAACTAAACACCAACTCTAAAACATTGATAGTTGAAAACTATCGAGTAGGTAAAAACATCGAAGTTTCTAACCAGCAAACATCGACATCGATGTCCACAAGCCCTACTCCCCAGGTCTTGCTATAACGGATTTAAAAAAAAAAAAAACCGCACTGTCTTCTTTAGTTGTTTTTATACGGCCCGAAGCTCGTCTCTTTTCCACCTATGGTTCAGATAATGAAAGTGAAATAAAAGTTTGCTGTATTAAAGTTAGCTAGCATAGGGAGATTAGAATCCTACCCCTCCTGGAAAATTTACCCTCTTTTAAACCCCTTTGTGTCCTATATTGAATTTAGTTTACTAATTTTTTATAATTTTTTTTAGTGTGAAAATACATTCAAGAAGCGTAGTTTGTCAGAGTTAGAACATGTTTTGACAAAATTTTGGAGGTCTAAGGCCCCTACGCTCTTAGGGCCCCCCAAAAAAATTGGTTCTGTCCGTACCATCCTGTTCGGCTTGCTTCGAGCAAAGTACAAGGGTGGTTCTCAAAATCTTCAGCCATTATTACAAGCCATTTTGGGATTGCATAATACTAAATTAATGTAAAGCGGACTTTTAAGTCTCGGTCGGAGGGCATAAAGGGTTAAAAATCCCCTCCCTCCGATTTGGTCTTTGAAACATTTATACTGTATTTGCCAAAAATTTTGTGCCACCGTCTGAAATATATAGCATTCGTGGGGTGAATATCCTTTGTTACTCCCCCTCCCCGCTGGATACTGAGCACTGGCCCTGTGGCAAACGCCCAGCGACATTTTATGATAAGTTCTCAAACTACTTGAGGTGTAGACAGTAGTGAAGAAAGATAAATATTCACTTTTTAACCATTCTTCCAAGTGAACAAAAGAAAATCATAAATTTTATTTAAAACATTTTTAAATCGAATACAATGCCCGCCACCAATAAAATCACTGGATTATAAATCAGCCGCCTTATAAAATCAAATCTGCAAGAACAGAATCATTTCTATATCAAAACATGTTAAAACCATCCTTTAATAAAATCATTAGCGCCTTTTTATAAAATCAAGTTTTTGGAGAATATATGTTAAAAACGGGGGGGGGGGGAGCTTTTTCTTGCCTGAAAAAAAGAAACAGAATTTTCATTCTTTTCAAGATTACAGAAGTTGACAGTTCATATCATTCAGTTTGAGTAAAAATAGTTCGCTAGAAAACATGCCTAAACGTTAAAATTTAAGAATGATCTTTTACTTTCAAATTCTGTCTCTCAAACAACAATAAAAGCCAAGCCCCTCATTGACTTAAAGCAGAAAAGTAAAGCAGAAACGTAAAAAGGATTGAATAGTTTTCCAATGTACCCGGATTTACGGTTTCTGCCTTCGGTTTCCGTCGTGTTTTCCGCTGATATGGAGCAGGGCCCTAAGTCACTATTTTAAAACCCTTGTGTAACTTTAAAAGTGTACTTTTTACATATAAGCTAAATTCAAGTTATGTTTTAATTAACTTAATATAAAATATAAAAAAAAGAATTAATTTATTTTTTATTTTGTTCACTAACATGCAACATTGCTTGTAAACTTTTAAAAAAAAATCTGTTTGCAATTATATACATGCCGGTTCATAAAATATATGCCGTTGCATAACAAAGTGATTTTTTATTACCTTTATTCTTAATTTATTCTCCTGACTTTCCAAAATATATTTCAATTCTGCTTTAGATATCCTTGAGTCATCTTTGGGTAAACTCGTCAGAGAAAAGTACTGAGACACTGAAACAAAGATTCCAAATCCTCCTAAAAGTATTAAATATTTTTAAAAAAATATACATTGATACTTATTTTTTTAAAAAACAAATATAATGTAGGATATTATTTAATGCAATTCGAGTAAACATTTTAATTTACTCGGAAATAGGTACTTTTAAATTCTTATTACGAAACACATGTAGGGTCACACGGGGGAATTATTGGTCCCTCTCTTACTGGGGAAAATAATGGTCATTAATTTTTCACAGTTAAAAAATATTTTTCCCAAACAACTAAATTGTGCTAAGTAAAACTTATACATTTATTTTTCACATACGAAGTTCAAAAACAATGGAACAGTAAAGTAAAACAGAAAAAAAAAATGTTTTCACACTTCTATAAAAACTTCTAAAAAGATAATATAATTTTCAAAAAAGATCATCTCGGAAAATCATAATTTTCTTAAAGATCCATGTCAGTGGCCAAAATATGTGTACCCCAAAATATGTGTATGCAATAATGTTTCAATTTTTCTTTTATTAGCGTTGATTTCAGCATCTTAAAATAACTAGCTGATTGCATGCACGATTCCAAAATAAACATTTGCACTGCCAAGCTTCCGCTGAACGCCCTTTATTGTATGAAGAATGCATTTCTGTCACTGCAATACTATTTGATTCCAAATGGTTCAATCTAGATGTTCTCTATCACCTCTTAAAGTTTGGCCAACTTTGTAAAACACTTTGTGTAAGCTTAGGTATGATATAGTGCACCATAAAAACGAACTTTTAATCTATCAAATTTCCAACAGTGCAGAAAAGTTACCTTAATGTTACTGTGTATGCAAAAGTGTTTTGATCTAAGTTATGTCGATAGAGTTCCCTCTTGAGTAGTTCTTCATACAAATTTGCTATTCTTCAAAATAAGGTATAGTAATCTTTAGATTTAATAATGCTAAAAAGTTGCCTATGGTATCTTAAAAATGTGTGGACATTTTCATTTATGTGGGTCATGATCCATAATTTCAATTTTGCAAAAAAAAAAAAAAAAAAAAAGCCATGTGGTACATTTAGAGCGTGTTCAATTTTGCGCCAATTTTGGAGTAAAGAATCTCAATTTTCTCTTAAGGAAAGGAATTTTTTTTTAAAAAAGGATAAAATTAAATTTTCTATAAACCACATCCATAGAACTTTGCCCATGCTATGTGCAGCAGGGTGGGTCGATTTTAACTTTTTTTGGAAATCGAAATCGCCTGTAGTGGGAAAAGTTGTGTATTGGCATTGAATGTCTGTGTAAAAAATTTTTTGGAAATCAAAATATATTTAGACCCCCGCTGGGCCCTTGAAGTTTCGCCAAAAATGTAAAAAATGGCATTTTTAAACAATTTTTTTTAAAAATTAATGTGTAATTTTTTTAATCGCCTGTGGTGGGTAAAGGCGTGTATTGACATCAAATGTGCGTGTAAAAATTTTTTTGGAAATCAAAATATATTTAGACCCCCCGCTGGGCCCTTGAAGTTTCGCCAAAAATGAAAAAAATTACGTTTTTAAACAATTGTTGACATTTGTATGTGTAATTTTTTAATCGCTGTGCTGGGAAAAGTTATGCTTCGACACCAAAGATTTGTAAATAGGCGCTAAAATATATTTCGAACCCACAGCAGGCCCTTGAAAATTTAGCCAAATATGTAAAAAAATTATTTATTTTTTTTTTCTAAAACTCCTTATGTATTTTTTTTCCCCAGCAGTGAAAATGCTTGCCTTGTAAGATTTTTTGTTCATAAACAGAAATATTAAAATATTGTACAATAGTTAAGCCTCCTATAGATCGCTGAAATTTGGAACATTTAGAGAATTTTTATTATTTTGATGTTTTAAAGCGAAAAGTTAAAAAAAAAAACTCTTCTTTAAAACACTAAAGCCATTTTTACTTTTTTTTTCAAAAAAAAAAAAAAAAAGTTACAGAATTATTTCAGATTAAAACATAAGTATACAAGACTAAAGCACCAGAGAATTGTTGACGCTCTATCTGCGTCGCAGTGTTATAGCAGCTCTTAGTTCATTTTCCCGAAATTAGAGAAAAATAGCTTAGAATTCACCTCAAGGAGGTGGCTGCTTTCGAATCCCACCATAGTCCCCCCCCCCCTATCCTCAAAACTGCCAATATTTGGGTGGTTATGTATTTATTTATTTATTTGTAACATATAAATTTTATACCTTATACTTTGCTTTGTTTTCGAAGTTTGGCATTAATTTTCTGGATGCTAACGTAGTACGAATAAAGCCATCACGACTAGCTGCTCCACAAACAGATGATGATGCTTCTGTCACTAACCTAACTGCTCTTTCTACCGCTTGTGTGTGACATGGTAAATTCCACAACTTACTTTCAATTACCTCACCCGTTTCAGCCATTTTTTCAAGTTCCGCATTGGAAATATGTTTGATGAGCGGATGGTCCGTAAGGATACAGTTTTGCCAATCGATCAATTCCGTACAGTCGTTTACTTGAAAATTGAGAGGTGGAATGACAAAATCACGAACAGTTTCATTAGTAAGCTCTCTGGCCTTCAGGATTCTTCTGTATGCTAATTTTCTCACACAAGATCGCGTGTCATTCATCATGGCAATTAGCAAGTTCTCTGGGTGACCATAAAAACCATTCTTTTGTACAACAAAGTCAACTACTAATTTCAGATCATCTTTGAGATACCTTGAGAAGTGAATAACTTCTCAAAAATGCCGTGCACCGGCTGTGCATGAAGGCTCAGTTTTAGTGAGAAACCAAACTTTTGCATAAACTTTTACAATGTACTCGACAATTGTCTCTATTTCATAAGAGGGCTCTTTTGTGCCAACATATAATCGAAGTACCCGGTTTGTTAGCTGTCGCAAGCCACCTTGCATGCGATAGTTTACCTGGTGATTTCGAAGACAATGATTTTGGACAATTACCAGAACTTATCGTTTGACATATCTCATATAAGTATTTTTGGTCTGTGCTTAGTCCTTCAATATCTAATGTTGGCAAATCAAAGGCAATTTTTTAAAGGTGACTATTTGCAGTTGCTCACATGTGCCAAGAAGTTTCCCTATACCCCACAATATGTAAAAGGGCCTGTAGTGCTCCCATCTAGATGCCGTAACAGATAGCGCAAAGGTAGCTCATTGGCGTGCAATTGGTATATTAGCCACTGCAACGCTCTTCTTAAATGCAGCTCAAATAATCGTATAACACCACCTTTTACACCCGTATTAACTGCTGTTCCATCTGATCCTATTGCAATTAAATCCATGGTTGTTACTTGACTTATCTTCAAATAATCTAATATGCTTGACAGCACTTAATGCGCTGTACCATTTTTTGGGGATACATGACAGAGAAAATTGTTTCCTGGTTCTTTTAACAACACAATATGTTCTTCCACTTCAAATTTTCTTTGTGAAACTTCACCATCTTTCACAATTACTATAGAGTTCGGTCTTTCCTTCCATCGAAATATAGTGCCTGCAACACTGTTTCATCTTTTACTAACGCACTCTGTAAGTCCTTGCGAACTTTCTTCCTATGACGATCTGTTTTACATTTGTCTATCACCATAGTAGAATCTTTCTTCGTTATAAAACCAACATCTTCAAGTGTAGCACTTGCTATCATTGTTCCTTTTCGTCTCGCTGGGAACTCCGGATCTATCTAGTGCTGTTGCCAATGCTGATAATGAACATGTCATTTTCGAGCTCTTCATTATCTTTGAAGATGTAGCAACTTCCATAAAATCCACATCAGAATCCGAATTATTTACGCTTTCTGCAGTAGAGCTTCCCACAGAACTACTTTCAGACTGGTTAGATTGGGTACGAACATCAATTTCAGATTTTTTCTTACACTTATTCACTCGTTCCTCGTAAATTAATTTTCTTTCCACTCTAAGTTTTAGAACCCTTGTAGTTTTTGCATCCAAATTTCCCATGTACATCTTCGCGAAGATCTTTGGTCGTTTAAAAATTCTTGTTCCATCACTGGTATACTTCTAGGTTTCTCACATTTGCACAGTGACATGTCATTGCATTTACATGTTGAAATATCAAAAAGTGTTGATTTAGCGTCTTCTTCATTTTTTTTCAATTTTCTTCCTTTAAATTCGCTTGTTTTTCTAATAGACTTCTTTTTGCCATGAATTTTTTGTAGTACTTTCTTAGTAGCGCAATACTTTGTTTATGTGAAATTATTGGAAGCGAAGCCTTTTTCCACAGATCTTCTACGTTCTCTACAACGATTTTAGAAATTACTAGAAACGTGGAGCGTTTGGGCCCAGCATATTTACCGAGATTATGTTGTACAAACAAATAGAACTTCATAACATCTTCATAAGTTGGTAATGACGTGCTACACAAATCTTTAGGTTCACCAAAGAACAATCCGATTTGTTAATATGGGGGGTGGGTGATGGTTATTAGTTACATAATATTACAGAATAGAAGAAACGTATATTCCGCGCAGAAACAGTTATTCGTACAAAGCTGTATATCGTCTACCTCTTTTTTCAACACTAAACCAAAAATAGCAAATTTAAAGGTTTGGCAGGACCACTAAACATAATATGATAGCTATAATATATTTTTTTTCACAGAAATATGCCTTGATATTCAATTATTTACGCACCAAGAAATAAAAAGTAATAGGAAGTGATTTTTTAGAAACATGTTTTTGAAAATGAATTTTCACACATTTGGAGATACTTCAAATGCCTGGGGGGGGGGGGGGGGGGGGAGAGAGTCAAAATACCTTTTTAATACCGAAAATAAAATTAAACTAAGGTTTAATGTCAATGCTCGGACTTTTTCCACAAAAAATGATTTGAAAGATTATGCATAAAAATTAAAAAAAAAAAAAAGAAAGAAAGAAAAAATATGGTATTTTTTTACGTTTTTGCAGAAATTTCAAGGGTTCTGCGGGAGATCTAAATATATTTTGATTTCCAAAAAAAATTTTACACGGATATTTGATGCCAATAAACACCTTTACCGACCACAGGCGATTTAAAAAAATGCAAATGAATTTAAAAAAAAAAATTATTTAAAAATGCCATTTTTTACATTTTTGGCGAAACATCAAGGGTCAAGCGGGGGGGGGGTCTAAATATATTTTGATTTCCAAAAAATTTTTTACACAAACATTCGATGCCAATACACAACTTTTCCCACCACAGGCGATTTCGATTTCAAAAAAAAAGTTTAAAACGACCCACCCTAAGGCACAGGCCCGTCATTTAGGAGGGGGCGGGGGGATCCATCCCCCCGACTTTGAGAAATTAATGTATTTACATATATGTGGGCGTGGTTATTGTTGTTTTCTGGAGACATTGTATTGTATTTTCACCCTTTGCCCCCCCCCCCCCCACACCCCGGAAAAACTTGAAATGATGGGCCTGGCTATGAGGATACCATATGGCGTCTTTTTTTCACGATTAGTACTACGGAAAAGAATTTCTCATTTGAAAAATAAAAGATATTGAAATAAATTATTAAATTAACGAATTTTAAGTAATAGTCAGCCCCTGTAGAACTGAAACCATTGATTCACAAGAATAAAAGTTTGCACGTACTGGAAGGATGCTAAATGAAAGCTTTTTGTCACCATTATAACAAAAGAATCGAACTTCTTATTGTTTAAAGAAATATTGGAAAGTAATGAATTTTGTATGTAAGAAACAACCCTAGAGACAACTGAAGGTATTAACTCAATCAATAAAAGTTTACACACATAGCGACATTTACATAAAGAAACTTTTCCGCGCTTTTAGAAATTTGGTATTTAAAAAAATGTTTTCGATGCACTCTACACTGCAAAAAATGAACGGTTGTTTTTACAGTATAATACTGGCAGCCGAGGTTCCAATTTTAAACTGTAAAATACAGAGTAATAAACTGCAAAAGCAATTTTACAGTTTCCTACTGTAAAGTTAGAAATTTTACAGTTTACTGCCGTAAAATTTAGCTGTATTGTACTGTAAAAACAATAGTATAATACTGGCAGCAGAGTTTCCAGTTTAAAACTGTAAAATACACGGTAATAAACTGTAAAGTTAGCAATTTTACAGTTCAGTGCTGTAAAAGTAGAACTGTACTACTGTAAAATTAGAAATTTTTACAGTTTATTACTGTAAATTTAGCTGTACGTTACTGTAAAAAAAACCTTAATTTTTTACAGAGTTGTGATAGAAAATCTTTAACCAGTTAAACATGCGCTCAACTCCGATTACAATTAAAGTTCATACACTCATATTTTGAGACCTTAGCTTACCAAAGGCGTAAAAAACAACAGGCCAACCTCCTATAGAGATGCTATCACAAATCAAACTTGCTAAGATTCCTGACACCAAAAAGGAGAACTGACATCCTGAGAAGGCAATCCCGGATAGAAGTCCCCGCTCCGAGCTGGGATACCAGTTGGCAGATAGAACTGACATTGCTGGGAACATTAAGGCCTGCAATTGAATCGATCGTAAGAAAAAATAGAAACTAGTCAAATAGGTACAAACAGAAAATACACAGAAACTATATCAGAAATGAAGCAAATGCACCCACAGCTCCATCATAGCATCCTAAGACTGCAGTTTCTCCCTTATTATGGGCTCCTCAGTTAGGATTAGCCAATGATCGAGCCGAAGGCAAAAATCCTCTTAATGTAGCTAATATAGCCAACAAACTGGTAGATAAAGTGAATTTATCTTACCAGCGAGCGTCCGCAAACTATGGTGCGGCTCAACTAGAAATTTGAAAATTATCATAGCCTAACTGAGGCGCCCATAATAAGGGCGAAACTGCAGTCTTAGGATTCTATGATCGAGCTGTGGGTGCATTTGCTTCAGTTCTGCCTCAGCCCTGGCTTACGGGCGGTAACTCATTGCACATTACCCAGTTTTTGCCTTCAAATTTCGAGTTGAGCCGCACCATAGTTTGCGGACGCTTGCTGGTAAGATAAATTAACTTTATCTACCAGTTTGTTGGCTATCTTAGCTACATTAAGAGGATTTTTGCCTCCGGCTCGATCATTGGCTATTTCTAACTGAGGAGCCCATAATAAGGGCGAAACTGCAGTCTTAGGATTCTATGATCGAGCTGTGGGTGCATTTGCTTCAGTTCTGCCTCAGCCCTGGCTTACGGGCGGTAACTCATTGCACATTACCCAGCTTTTGCCTTCAAATTTCGAGTTGAGCCGCACCATAGTTTGCGGACGCTCGCTGGTAAGATAAATTCACTTTATCTGCTAGTTTGTTGGCTATGTCAGCTACATTAAGAGAGTTTTTGCCTCCGGCTCGATCATTGGCTATTCCTATTTATTTATTTATTTAAACCCCACTAGTCACCACCGTAGCTACCCTGATGAGGGTTTAACCGGATGTGGTTGGGAGGAAAGAAAAACTAAAGAACGACCAAGCTCCCGCTAGGAGCCGTACATTATAACTAGATATAAAATTACATAAAATAATGTACAAATTAGATGAAAAAAATTATAAAAAGAAAAACAATTTTGATATATACAGAAAAAGGCAATAATATAACATTTAAAGTTTTTAGGCAGGATATTTGAAGTCTTCTATTTGAGTGCTGAGTAAAAGTATTATTTTATGAAGATTCTTGCGAGTAGCTGGATGATGTAGAATATGAGCTATATTTTTGGATACAGGAAGGTTGGAATTATATGTGCAGTGGAAAGTTAGTTAACGGACAATTGAAAACATAATGTTCAGGAGTTCCAAGTTGGCTGAAAACACATAATGGTGAGCTTATTATCTTGAATCTGTATAGATATGAAGGAAATGGACCGTGTGCACTGAGAAAATGTGCACACGGTTTTATTGGCTATTCCTAACTGAGGAGCCTATAATAAGGGCGAAACTGCAGTCTTAGGATGCTATGATCGAGCTGTGGGTACATTTGCTTCAGTTCTACCTCAGCCCTGGCTTACGGGCGGTAACTCATTGCACATTACCCAGCTTTTGCTTTCAAATTTCGAGTTGAGCCGCACCATAGTTTGCGAACGCTCGCTGGTAAGATAAATTCACTTTATCTACCAGTTTGTTAGCTATCTTAGCTACATTAAGAGGATTTTTGCCTCCGGCTCATCATTGGCTATTCCTAACTGAGGAGCCCATAATAAGGGCGAAACTGCAGTCTTAGGATGCTGTGATTGAGCTGTGGGTGCATTTGCTTCAGTTCTGCCTCAGCCCTGGCTTACGGGCGGTAACTCATTGCATATATCAGAACTAGTTTCGCAATTTTCATAGAGCTTTTTCAAAAAGCGTCACATCTGCCATGGAAGTACAGTTAAAAATTTTCCTGAAATTTTATTTTAAAAGTTACTGGTCTCCATGTTGCCTGTAACTTTTGCTGTAAAATATTTTTTTACTGTAAAATTTTATGGAAGAGAAAACTAGATATAAAAAGCGCGAGATACGAACGACAAGGATCGAACCCGGGTTAATTTTTTCACACCGTTTTACTATCCACGGTACCAGATGAGACACATCACGAGAGCGGAAGTAGGGTGTCATCTGCATCTCACAGTAAGTCACGTGGTGATCAATTGGCGCTGCAATCGCAACTTTTTTATCGGTACACTTCACTGTAAAAAACTTCTGTACGGTAAATGTTACATTTTACAGTAACATTTACCATGAAAGCTTCCTGAATTTTTAACAGTGTAAAAACAGTAGAGAAGAGTGGGGCATTTTACTTTTCGAATTTTTATGCATTTTTTTGATGAAAAATCTTTTCGTTTCTGTCTGTAAGATTGTGAAATAAAGAAATTGGCTGGCCTTTTTAGACTTATAGTATAGCTACAAATATTAGCTATAATTGAAAAGCCAACTTATTTTTTAAAAATCACGTTTATTAAAATAATGAATGTTTATGTAATATTCGAAAAACCGATTAATTTTGTACCGAAAATGAGAATTTGGCATGATAAAACAACCATGACATTTACATACAACATTAAACACAATCAATGTCAAAAGTTATCAAGCCTACTATATAAAAACAGATAACAGATTCATGAAAAGGAATAGTAATCAGCACATGCATTGAAACATTTTCGTCGACATTTGCATCAGATAAACATTTGAAAGCTTAAAACAGAAAATAGAGAGAAAATATGACAAGCCATAAGTGGTTTCTTTTCAACGCAAGGCAAATACAAAGCAGAAATCTTTTTTTTAAAGAGACATTGCGTTTATCTACGTCTCCGAGAGCACTGTGTTGAAAGAGAAATTCATTGCTCGGCACTTGGGATCAGTGGTTGGAAAAACACTATGTCTTTTGTGGCGAACTACAACCACAACTACTTTTTTATAATTGTAATTAACTACAACTACAACTACTTTTTTTAAATGTAGCAACTACAAACTATTTTTGAAATGTTATCCCTACTTTGCTACTTAAAAAAAAATTAAAAAAGCATACACCGTTCGAGAATTTACTGAAAAAATTCGAAAAGTGGTTCGGATTAATAAATTAACTTATTCTTAAGACACGGAATATTACTAAGAATTTGTCTACTTTTTTTTTTTTTTTTGCTCTAATTTGTCCCTTTAAGAGTTTTTTTTTTTTTTTTTTTACAATTTTGCGAATATTCGCAGCAAGATAGAATTCAGAAGTTGAAAGATTGAAAAATTTAACCTTCAAATTTCTAATAATTTCTTGCCAGAGAATGCTTAGGATTATAAAAATTATTTGTCGGAATAAGAAAAATATGATGCCAAATAAACCAATGACGTCATACAGATAGAATGTATGGCGTCAAAATGATTTATCTAACCAGGAAAATACGCGATCATGGAATAATGATTTTTTTTTAATGAGTACCAATCGAAAGAGCATTGTAAAACATGTTTCTGGACGTACGCGTTTTTGCCCTCGCGCCCCCGTTATCGAAATATAAGGTCCTAAAGTCAGCTAATTTTTTTTTGAAAAATCGCCAATTTTAGCGAGTTATAATGAAACTGGAAGCTGCGGTGCGATTACACTATTTGCATCCAACAGAAAACTTGATTCCCATTTTTGGTCATCTGCAAAGCTTTTGAAAGACGGCTTTACAATAATCTTTTACTTTACCTGTGCGAGTTAAAGCAGAAAGCTACTATCAAGCCTATCAAATGGAAAGCAGAGAGCTTTTTAAAGAGGAAAAACAATTTTAAACAACAGATCAAAATTAAATTTTATCGTACTATTTACGATTAAAGCAGGTCCCTTCTTTAATGGGAGTCCCCATTGTTAAGGGGCCCTTGTCAACAGGAGGTGACAACTGAACCTCCTGTTTTTTTTAATTATTTTTTTAAGTGTTCGTACAATTCTGTAGTATATGGGGCGGGGAGTATATTTAGGTTTTTTAATTGTAAAAATTGCAAGTATAAATTTTTTCAAACCACTTTTCTTTTGGTGGGTCCCCTATTAATCAAAGTGAGTTCCCCTAAACATGTTTGTCAATTGCATCACTGGGTATGTAAGAATGGTCTTTCAAAAAAAAAAAGTGCTCAAAATTTAAGGAAAATGTGTTCAAATAAAAAAATTAAACAGGAATGAGATATTTTCTCTGAGATATTTAAAAAAAAAAAAAAAAAGTTCGCTCGAATCGAACTTGCTCCTTCAAAAGTTCTAAGTGAGGACAGGGGGGAAAATTGGAAATTCGAAATTGAATGAAATATTATTCAAATCAAAAAGTCGAGTATGGAAGTGTATTGTCCCCACTGAGATCTTTCGATTAAAAAAAAATCGAATCGGACTATGCACTCAAAAGTTATTGCGGGGGTGGGGGGTAGAAAAACTGACCAATAGACAGACTGAAAGGTACACAGTTTCCGCACCTCAAAACCCAACT
Source organism: Uloborus plumipes (assembly GCA_038373865.1). Lineage (NCBI taxonomy): Eukaryota > Metazoa > Arthropoda > Arachnida > Araneae > Uloboridae > Uloborus > Uloborus plumipes. The sequence goes on along the minus strand of JAXGGA010020829.1, from coordinate 4,346 downwards.
TTCCTATTTTAAATTTTTCTGTGTATTTAATTATTTTTATTAAGTTGTGCTTTTTCTTCGCTTGAGCGTTTTTTTTTTTTCAGTGCATCAGGCCTTCTTTCATGATTTTTTTTCACCTATTTTCTACTTTTACAGAGCTAAATCTTCTATAAACTTTAAGCTAAAACTTGTATTGATTTACAATTTTGTTAGTCTTTTCCTACCCGTTGAACATATAGCAGAACCAGTAAAAGTTGTTCTAGTGTTTTTAAACAGTACGAAATTAACATTCAATATGTTTTACATTTACGTTACAGACTTTTCGCTACACAGTGACCAATTTGTTTGAACGGCAGGGGTTTTTACAATGAATGCCGACTCTATTAGTATATTTTAAGAATGGAAATAATTATTTCCCTCTACCATTGATGTAATTTCCGACGTGGATATAATTTTGAAGCTATTGATATTTACTAATTCGTTTTTTTTTTTTTTTTTAATTTTTTTATTTTTTCTCGATTTCAATTAAAAAAAAAAAAATAGTTTTACTAAGAGTTGGCAGATAGTGAAACTTCTTGTATCGATTTTTTTTTCAATAAAAACTGTTATCATTATCCATGACAATATAATTTCTACCCCAAAGATTATTTCTTTCATTTTTTGTACATAAGCTCATATTAGTTGCTTTTCATACTTATTTATTTATCCCGAATTATTCATTTAGAAACAATTGCAATATATTTTAACGTATAATAATTAATACATACAACTTAGTTCAGTAAAAAAAAACTTTAAATAACTAAAATTCTAAAATGTATTGTTATCAATCGTAAAAAGATAAAACTTTAACTTCTTTGTATGTTTTAGCTCCTCTGGATAAAGCTCTCTGCTTTTCACATCATAGTCTTGACCAGCATTCTTTATTTTAGTTCATACAAGTAAAGGGTTAACATGAAACATCTTACTTTCTTTGCAAATGACCAAACATGGAAACGATGCGATGCCAAGCAAGCAGTGGAAGGGAGAATCTGGAGCTAGCTTCAATTTCTTGCCAAGTCTTCAAATTTGGCTCATTTTCGGCCGACTTTAAGACCCCTTATCTCCAAAACGAGGGGACGAGGGCACTTGATCTTTGGATCAAAGACATGTCTCAGTATGCTCTTTCAAATGGTACCATTTTTAACTTTTTTCATTATTACTTAAGTCAAGTACTTTCCTGGTAAGATTAGCTCACATTTTTATGGTTGTTATTTCTCATTGCGTCCGGTTATACCATCCATTACGTGGATGGTATAGTTGATCCCGAAACATTGTTCTACTCAAAAACTGTTTCTTACATACAACTACATCCTCACTCTCCGATATAATCAGTTTATTTTCATCTTCAATTTTTAAAACTGAAACAGAGAACACTTTACATTAAATTAAAACTTTTTAATGGAAGACTATTTACAGTACCGCTGCTTGGTTAAGCCAGATATTTATTAGATTTACAGCGCGAATATACGTATACAGAAATCCCAAACACTTTTAAACTATGTTGGAAGATTTAAAAGCTTAGAAGTGAGAAAAAGCTCAAACTTTCAAATGATTTCAAAGATATTTCAAAAACACATGTATTTTAATGAGTTTCGCAGCTAAAAATAGCATGAAAATGAGCGAGGACCATTTATTTCAATTCTAGAGGTGAAAGGGATACATTTTTTCGTGTCATTACTGCTCACGACTACTTACAAGCCCATCTTTTTAAATTTGGACTGGCCGATTCTCCGCTGCGTCCACTATGTGAATGGACTATACAAATGGCAGGGGAGCATATTTTTGTTTGCCCCCTTCTTCTTGACGTGCTCAAGGATGTCGTCTTCAAAGAGCTTTCCTACTCTACTAATTCCTCATTGCTGTATTGGACTGCGCCTTATGCCCGAGAAGACGTTGGCGTGTGTAATTTATATATATAATACAAATTTTAAAAAATTTTAAAATAGTGATAATTAATTCCCAAAAATACATAAGTGAACTGAAATGTCAGCTCAAAATTTCTAGGAACAATAGCCAATACCAGCATAATCACAAAATACCAAAAAGAAAGAATGAAATGGCTAATCAAGGACTGGGACGTCATCAGGGGGATGACGTACCGGTCCTTGGTTCTCCATTTCTTTCTTTTTCTTTCTTTTTTTTTTTTGTATTTTGAGATATTATATATATATATATATATATGATGGGAATCATTTTAGCACCCCAAGAGCTTCACAAATGGAACAAACTTTTAACCTAAAAATGACGGATGCCCTACGTTATCTGTAGTTCCAACAGTAGGTTAGGAATTACAACCGATTCAAACTCTGTAAGTTAAGTTATATGTGAAAAAAAAAAATAATTAATAATGACTGGGGGACTTTTGAAAACTTACCTGCCCTATTCCTCGCAAACATTGAATAAATATCACAAAGTAAGGGCTGATACTGGCGGTAAATGGTGTAACTAAAGTGCTGAAGGATGAAATGAATGTTCCAATGATTAACATTATTCTAGGGCCGAATGATTCTGCCAGTTTTCCTCCAATTATCAAACACAGCAGGTATCCAAAGAAACCGGCTCCAAGGATTCCACCTTGGATTTTTGGACTCCAATTATATCTGATAGGGTACTAAAACAGAAAATATAAACGTCCTTTGCATCATTGCGGTCAACGTCAATTCTAAAGTACATGTATTGTAAAAAATAAATGTTGTTTTTACAGTATAATATAGCTTATTTTATTGTAATTGTGCAGTAATAAACTGTGAAATCGCTAAAATTAATTTATTACTGCGCATTTTAGTTTTAAACTGGTACCTCTACTACCAGTATTACACTGTTGTTTTTACAGTAATAAACTGTAAAATTGCTGGTTTACAGTAATAAGCTATAAAATTGCTAGTTTTACAGCTTATTAACTGTGTGTATATATATATAATATATATATATATATATATATATATATATATATATATATATATATATATATATATATATATATATATATATATATATATATTGTGGTGGGTACATGACTTAATGAAACTTCAATGAACACTCTATAAAAATCGCTAAGTCTGGCGCCTCTCCCCCCCCCCCCAATTGGATGAAGAAAACGATAGATGGAATCGCCTGAATCGACTGCGATGCAAAGAAAGTAACAATCCTTTTGCTACAGCAGACAGAGAACAGGAAGTCGTTGACGCACCCCCAATTTATGACTGCAGAGGAATGCAAGCTCCTCCCACGCGAGAAACATCTGTGGAAGAAAACAATTACGGTTGCAACGAAAAGTCCCCATGAGCTAAGGAGGAATCAATTAAGGAGGTGAAAAGAAGCTAAAAAAATTGGAGTTTGACACCTGGCAAGGGATCTGAGGGAGAGAAGAGAAGTGAAAAGGAACCACACACAAAAGTGTATATAAAGTTTCGTCACCAGAGATTAGGAGATTTTTTCGAATTCTGTCCACGATTTTTGTGGATATTGGGGCCGGTTTTGAGCGTCTCTGATTGTTAGAATTTGAGCGCCAATTCCGGTACTTGATAATCCTGAACCAACTCTGATTGGTGTGCCTATAGACTCCCAAAGATGTATATGTTTTTAGTAAGGATTAAAAAGACAGAGCTTGTAACTTGTAAATGGACGACGGAATAAACTTGTTCAACCCCACTGGGTGAGTTTTTTTTTTTTTTTTTTTAAGATGTAGTCTTGCATTTTCTGAACGCCGCGCTTTTGGGCATTTCACTCCAATGCAATGTACTTGGTTTTTTTGTGTCGTGTTTAATTGCGGAATGTCAAGTGAGCAATTTTTACTGTTCGATAATTTAACTTTATAATTTGTTTTCTTCTAGTTTTGTAATATTGTTTTGTGGATTTTTTTAAGCACTAACGATCACGCGGCCTAATTTATTCCTTTTTCAAATTTTGTAACGTTCTTTGCTCACTGCATTCCAGATGAGGTTGTTTTTTTAGGAATTGGAGCAATGCTCGAAGCGAGTTTTTTCCTTTTCAGCAGGATATTTATCTTTTTCTTACAGCAGAAATAAAGCTTATCTTAAATATTGGGAATATCAGTTTTAACTATGTTTAAATTATTTGATGAGGTAAATTATTGAAGTTTATAGGATGAGAATTTCTGTTAATTTGTTAAAATCAATTCTTTGTGGAAATTAACTTCTTTTGGAGAGAAACTATGTTTGGTAGGGTGTATTTTAGCCATGAATCAGTTGAACAATCTAGCTAAACTAAGAAACTTTTAATTAATTTTTAAACTCACTACACCAATAATATATAATTTTATATATATTTATATATATTTTTATAATATATATTATATTCACGTCAAG
>JAXGGA010020828.1:0-17599 GCA_038373865.1 Uloborus plumipes | reverse complement strand
ATTAAAATGGTTGTGTTTTTCTAAGTTCTCCTTTTTATTCCTGTTTGAGAGTGTGAATGTCTTTTGAATTATGTTTTTACTGCATATATTCACTTGCGATAAAGGTCTATCTTATTTTACGAGTCAAAAGAATCTGATGAATCAGCGATTAAGTAGTTTTAGCGACGCAATTTATTTTGCTTTTGTATTACGGAATTGCTGATGCAACAGATACATTATGGATGATTGTCCGTCTCCAAACTCTAGTTTACGCGGAAAAAAGGCCTTCCATGAGCTATAAAAGTGAAATATTTAAGAGGTAAGTGTAGAAAAAAAGCTTATGTTTTAAAGAAAATAAGTTAATTTTTTTACATTTTGCAAAAAATTCGGCGCATAAATGAAATGTTTGTCTTTAGAGCGACACATAAACGAATGATATTATCATTATTATACTATGGAATGTGCTGGGACCTTTTAAAATCGTCGTATAAGTGAAAAACAGTGGTGGCGCTAGGCGGGGGGGCAGGGGGGGGACAATTGCCCCCCCTGTCGGAAGCGTCTTGCCCACCCTCCCCGTCGGGGAAAATTCCGAGTTCGTCAGGAAAAAAATTTCCGACACTAAATTTTTTTTCCGATAGAAATCTGATTCCGACAAAGTAAAATTTTCCAAAGAAATTTTGTTCTTTCTAAAATCTAAATTACTTCTATTATTTGAAAAATAGCGCGAATTTTTATCCAATGCAGAACACGGGAACCTCCTGGTAGGTGGTCTTCTCGTGATCCATCCTTCTGCTCTCATCTCGTTGTGTCCTTTAGGCGAACACGGAAATTTAGTTTTGGGCCAAGTTTCTTTGTTGAAAAGGAGAAATCTAATTTTTCTTCCTAATCAGACACCACACGAAAATCGCTTGTAGCGTGTTCAGAGCAAACATTCATTGACATTTAGAGATATTTTCCGATCTTCCCGATGGCGGTTCGATGAATTGCCCCCTCTAAATGATTTCCTGTCATTCATTGCCTGCTGTCGTCTTGTCAGCAGGGGGTAGTGTGCCAATTTCCCGCATTGAGCGGACGATACAAAGCAGATTGCAGCTGCTTGAGTCGTGAAAAGCCCATCAGCGTAAGGTCCGTGGTGACAATTAGGTTATCGGAAATTCTCAAAGGAAATGTAGGATGGGAAGTGGGGAAATGCTTAGGTCCCCGTATGAAAGACCTCAGACGAAACTTTTCAAAAGCGCTGAGGTTCACTCGGTGTCTGGGCCATGGGATTCGAAAAGTTGTAGGACAGTTGTACGATTCTAGTAACTAGTGGTTCAACGCAATTTAAAGTTCGGTCTAATGAGTTAGGCACTTACTCGTATAGTAAGAAGAAAGTGCAGTTAAAGCCGAAAATAATTTTCTTCATTACAGAGGTAAGAACTTATTGTGTTTCATTCAAAGAAATGATAGAGCTTTGCTTTTAAATTTGTTATTTGATTGCATTGCATATCCTTCTCTAACATGCATGTACATTTGTTTTAAAAGAAAAAAAAAAATAACATTTTATCGATATAATTTATAGTTGTGTTATACTATGCCGATGGTTTTAAAATATTAAACGATATTTGCAGAATGTAGTCTTTTGCCGCTTGCCGGTTACAATAAGAATGATGGATAGCATTGATTTTAGCTGAGCTGATTAAATTAAAAGTGCTATTATTTGTGTCAATTTATATTTCCGCGGTTTAAAATATAATCAACTCGAAATCATCATAGGATGTATTAGGGAAGATCACTTATGCCACTGGAAAATTTGTTTTAAGTTTAAACATGCACTGACTACTTTTTAAATTTCACAAAAAGATAAGATTTTTTCCTATGTTTTTCCAGAAGGACAATGGGTATATACTCATTGTCAATTATGCCAAAAAATAGCAAAAACCACATCCTCTTGTATGTAAATCGATTAATTTCCCAAAGTCAGGTGGAGCATTGCTTTCGTCTCCGATCCCCCAGTCAAAGGCAGGCGTGCTGAAATGTATTGGTTATGAAATGTAGAGATTCTGATAACATTTGTAATCATTAATTTTATTTTAAAGTAATAAAAATTTTAAGTTCGATGAAAGGCCAGAACTAGAAAAAGCAAGTTTGAGATTATTTTGGGATTAGGCGGCTTGTTTTTTTTTTTGCTATTTTCTTCTTTTTTCTTTTCTTATTTTTAATAGTGTATATAAATTTGCTAATTCTGTCGTATGAGCTAGGCTGGAGTAGGAAAGGGATTTCCAACAAATAAAGTTTGGGACAGAACACGTGAAAAAAACTAAAGTCCAAAAGATGGACACGAAATTGATCTCTTTCTCAGTTTTTTTTTTCGTATGTATATATCCTTTAATATCGATTTGTCCATTCATTTTTAATTTTGTCTCTTTTGCAGATATTTTTGTGCTTCGGGTTTAGTTTTTTCAGCTTTTCTCTTTTTCTATTGTATTTAAATCAGCATATGGTGAAATGCGCAATATTTTTTCTTCTTTAACAGGATTTGAAAACTTCGCCTACAGAGCGTTCAGCAATTATCCTATAAGTGTAGACGAAACTATTTTAAATTTTTACTGTGTGGAAGTGTAGAATGGAAAAAACAGTACTTTGGTTTTTTTCCCACATAGGGCAATACTACAAAGGAAAGAGAGAGAATTTCCATGCCTCTCAACTAAAAAGAAACTTTTAAAGTGGTTATAATTTTAGATGTTTTATGAAAGGAACATTTGTTGGGGAGGGCGGTTAGCAATGACGTAACTAGAGGGGGCCAGACGAGGCCCGTGCCCCGGGCGCCAGATTTTAGTGTCGCTGAACTGGCTAAGTAACTGCATATTTTTTTTTTTTTTCCATTTTAAAAGAAAAGACTAATTTTTAAAAGAAAGCTCTTAACATTAGCTTTAAACATTAAAAGAAATGTCTTTTAATGTTTAAAAGGCGTAGGAAAGATTGACGGAGAGAAAGTGAGGAGGGTGCAGTAAATGGCATGAATATATTTTCTTTTAGAGAGTGACCAGTTAAAGTTTCATCTTGAATCACCAACTCCGAGACGTGAAGTTTTGGAAAGCACCACGATACAAAGAAGCGGAAAATGAGTTTCTTTTCCAAGATTAAACTGCAATAAAACTCAACATGGTGTCTTCCTTTTAGCTTACAATGATGAAACTTGTCCACCCCACTGGCCTAGGGGAAAATCCTTGCAGCGTTCCCTTGTCGGTCGCCTCTGTTTTAGGAATTGGAGTCAAGTCCCCCAACCCCTATCTGTCTACTGTCTCCAGTAGAATCATTCATTAAACGACATCTTTCGCTATCACAACGGATTTATTTCTTCTCTTCTAACATTGCCTTATTTCTCTATGATATTCATATAGTACAGAGTTCATAATATGTCTAAAAAACCATCTGGTGCACAAAACAGGCAAAGAATTAAAGTGCGGGAAAAAGAAAATCATCTATGTTCTTCGTTGTTATCATCGTGGTTGAATGGAAAAGACGTTAGGAGTACTGGTAAGACATTGTTTATCTAATTTACATGATGTAATACAGATTTTTTGTACATTGTCGATTAATTTCTCTCATTCTTTGAAAAAAATCTCGCACAATGGAGATTCAGTTCAAAGTTCTCTCTCTCTCTCGTTTTAGAAAATGCTCTATGGTTTTTTAGAAATTTAACTCATATGAGAAATTTTAAATCTACTATCAATCTAATTTTAGCACCCTCAGGACAGTCCTAGTGGCAAGCAATACATGCAGCCACTTGGCGGCGCCGAATGGAGGAGGGCACTATTACAGCCGATAAAAAAATATTTAAAAAAAAAAAAAAAAAACTCTTGGGAAAATGTTAAAAGCAAATTTTTCACCTTCTAAGTTTTATCAACTATGTCCTGTTTTCAGAAACTAGGGAGGGGTTCATTCTTTAACCAGGTAAGATTATTCAGCTACTGCTTTAAGCATCAAAGTCTACATGGATGCTCGCATTTTTTATTAAAAAATATTTTAAATACATATTTTAAAACAATTTGAATAATAAAAATGACCTGTTTTAAAGTTAATTTACGCAAACGGGTTTCCGAATAAACATCATTAAACAAACCATTTTACTTAGTTAATGTAAGAATTAAAATTTAGCTACGTTTGGTCAATCACTGCAATACGGGGTTGGCGTTGAGAGTAAGAGAGTTAAAAAAATTCAATCGCCATGTAAGAATTTTGTAAAAGAGGGGAATTTTTTTGTTCCTAGAAATTATCGCGCTAATAAAAAGTACCAATTTTCAAATTTAAATTCTAGTTTTAAACAAATTGTATAAAATATTTTTCAGCCATAATATGTGATATTTCGTAAAGTATTTAATAAACAAATGCTAATTAATCAACATTTATTCTATAACTTTTTTTAATGCTCTCGTTCCTTTTCTTACACAGTAAAGTTTAGGATTTCTAAGTTTCTTAAAATTTCACTGTACACTTTTAATGCTGAATATTGGATAGTTTAAATGTAAAATTTACATTTTTTACTTGAGATTTTTTCTAAAGTGAAATTCATGAAAATATTTTTCATTTGCAAAGTATTTAAGGCTTTTAAGATTTTTTTCATTTCAAATAGTTTTTAAAGGTATTAAATATAATAGTCAATATGAAAAGGAAAACAATTACTCATTTGGTATTTAGTTATCGATTTTTTTTAAAAACAATTGGAAGCATTCCTTTTCTTCTTTTTAACCGACTTCAACAAAGGAGGAGGTTATACAATTCGTCGGAGAAATTTTTTTTTTCGGTATGTTCTAAGATAACTCGAAGACGCCTGGACCGATTTCAAAAATTCTTTTTTTGTTAGAAAGGTCTTTCTTTCCGATTGGTCCCATCCTCTCGTGGTCCGGGTTCGATAACGGAAACCTGCAGAAATCTTTCGAAAAAGAAATTAGGATCACAGTAATCGTAATAATGACCATTTTGAACGCCAGGCTTCTCTGGATTGCATAATGAAACTCCTTTCTATGGTCTTTTTGAAAATTTTAAACCGAGTATCTTTCTATGTCCTGCTTTTTTCTCCTGAACTCCAACGAACTGAAAGTCGTACCAGGTACTGATTGATTCGTAATATTTCAGGTAGTCTTAATTTACATAAGGTTTGATAAAGGAATTCTGAAGAAAATGAGGAAAATCTCCAAATTTTTGCTCAAATTTAAAGCGATTTGTCCTAAATGATTAAATATGAAATCTATTGTTACAGAACGTGATTAATATGAAACAGTTATTATAATGATCATGAAAATTGTGAATGAAGGCTTAACTGAATCAAACATAAAACTCATTAGCGGGCCACCTATGTAATACGTCGTGAAATTTTATGAACTGCGAGAATCTAGTGTTGTTTTGAAACATAAATTAGTTGAAAAGCCGTTAATATTTAGCCTTTAATTAAACTAGTACACAAATAAATACCAGAGAATAACAAGGATTATTTTTTAGTGTCAATCGTTTAAAATTTTAGACGCGTTAATACTTTCTTTTTTTTTTCTTACATAGTTAGTTTATGAAGCATTTACTTAAGAAAATTAGGTGAAGTTTTGCAATGGAAACATTACCTTATTTCATATGTACATTTACACTAAAAAGATTAAAATAAAAATATTTTTGAAAAAAAAAAATTGAACCGACTTCGGAACTTCACTCAGAAAATGCTCTAAAAAGTAAAAAATAATTTTATTCTTTGAACTCCATCGATACTACATTTAAACATAAGTTTTGAAGTCGGCGCAAAAACTATAGGTAAAATGATGTTTACTATATTTTGCCAACATTTTCAGAGAAATCATTGAAAATTGAGAGCTGAAAATTTGTATATGTATTTTCAATGAATGCGAATGCGAATAAAGAACCTGGACTCATTTAAATTTATATTTATAGTTTCGAATGATTCTATTTGGCTTTTTTTGCGCCGACTTCAAAACTTATGTTTAAATGTAGTATCGATGGAGTTCAAAGAATAAAATTATTTTTTACTTTTTAGAGCATTTTCTGAGTGAAGTTCCGAAGTCGGTTCAATTTTTTTTTTCAAAAATATTTTTATGTTTCTTAATTTCAAAATAAAAATTACTGAAAAACTTGAGATAAACTGAATAAAGATAGAACTCTCATTTTACACGATTCCCAATTTTTCAATTATGAATTCAAAAAACTGTTTTTGTTTTGAAAATATTTAACGTTACTCAGCTTGTATTTTTTTTTTATCATTATTGTCTAAGTTATCATTTGATGATATAGTAAAAGCTTTTGCAGCCAAAAAAGCTCGCAAAATAAAGTTCTAATGGTTTTCGTTTTTTAATGTAAGTGATGTAAAGATGAAACTAAATAGAAATGTATTTAAAATGTCTCTTCATTATTAGTCTTATATTCAATAATTAAATATTTTCGAAAAAACCGAAAGTAAAACAGCATTTTATTTTGCAATTCGGGTGGCATTTCATTTAAAATAAAATAAGAAAAGTTTGCACAAAAGGCATAGCCGATTAAAAGTTGAAAAAACTCGGTATTTTGAAGAGATAACTTGCAGTATACTATAAGGTATCACTCCAAAATTGTCAATTCAATCCAACATTTTTACTCGGACTTCAGAATTAGGATTTCTAAAAAATAAAAATATTTGTGGGGAAATTAATAATTTCTAATAAAAAAATGAAGTGATGTTTAATTTACGAAACATACTTTTCTTTTCATTTCTTTTCAAAAAACAAAAACGGGGGAGGGGGTACCCCACGAAATTTTCGTTTATAATGAATAGAATTAAAAAAACGGACGTAACTAAGCTGGTGAAACCCGGGAAAAATTTCAAAATTTTCATTAATTAATAATTTCGTTCTCTGTGTATCTATTTATTTCGGATAATAAAACTTGTATTAGTATGTTTCTATCATTTTATTTAGTTTCAATCATCGTTTTTTACTTTAATGGTAAACTGAAAAAACAAAATTCGTATTTGTTTTGTTATAGATAAGAATGATTACTTTTGTGTTTACGCATCACAAAAAATGGAAAGATTGGAGGGGGGGAGGTCAGTGAACTGTAAATGTTAAAATTACATTTATGCCCCCCTGTCGGGCATTTCCTAGCGCCACCTCTGGGGAAAAAGGTGCATAAATGTTCACTGTATATTGCGCTTAGTACGGCAGTATAGATATCGAGGTATGTTCTGTGACTGCACGTACTGCACCAACCTTATACAAACTCAAAGACCAAAAAAAAAAAAAAAATCTAGCTAAATATGAATTCTGGTAGGAATCTCACAGTACATATTTATAATTTTGCTTTCTTTTTGCCGGGTTACCATTGCTTATGGAGTCCACTGAAAGATGCCTCGTTTTGAAGCATCAAACTGATTATTTATCTGCTACTGATGCATCATCAAAGAATATCGACGCGAATTCTTAAACAGAAGATGGATCGATGGACGCATCCAAGAATATTGGAATCGGCATGAACTATTTCCAGATTTTGGTAAGTAGCGTTTTTACTCAATCGGCGGTTAGTTCAAACACAAAATATTAAACACAAATCCCTATTGTTTTTTTAAGCATTTAAGCGCTAGAACTATTTAAAAGAAGACTAATACTTTAAATTAACCATAACATAGAAGTTTTAGATGCCAAGATTATCGAAAACTTTTTATAGAATATTATTCTCTCAGTTTCTGATATGATTGATCAATGATCATATAGAGGTTATTATGTTTTATTTATGTTATTTTTACTATTGAGACAGGATTCTCAACAGTGACGCAGAAATTGTCTAAATTCTGTCTTAGTATTTCAGAAATGCTATAAACTTTTTGTTTCCGTATGCCCGAGAGCAAACTTTCAGCTCGTTAAGTGCTCAAAAGCGTCGAATTTTGTTGTTCAGCTAGAAGCTAATATTTTGCTAAAAAAAGCTTTAGTATGTTTTTGCTTTGCACAGCAGATGGTGTGATGATTCACACATTGAATATAGTGGTGTCATAACGCAAATGGCATATACAATACCATTTGCGTTTGTAAAGTTTTAAAGTTTACGTGTTACAGGCTGTCGCAAAGCATGGCTTTGGTTTTTGAGCTGATAAATATGATGGGATTTTGTTTTACCGCTTTGAAATTTGAATTTGCATTAAAATCTTCTAAAACGAGGTTGTTTTCCGCTTTTTCTCTGCCTTGAATTTTCACTTAGCACTGTCTACTTCCATGGTTCTGCAATAAATATATGGAGCTCTTTCCACCTCCCAAGATTTTTACATTATTCATTCAGGAGGTGGAACTGAGCTTCCACATCCCCGGGGTACAATTTTGATTACTTTTACAGATATGGGGCTCAGTTTCCATCTCCCAAAATTTTTAATTCATTTATTTGGGAGGTGGAACTCTATGTGGCCAGAAGCTGCCCTACTTCTCATCACAATTAATTATCCGTCAACAGAATGGGAAGCAGACCCGATTGATTAGATTCATTGCGAATCTTGCTCGATGGAAGTAACGCCCTATTCCCGAGATAAGTTTTAATGTCAAAGTTTGAAAAATTCAATGAATTCCTTAGTTTGAGTTGCACATGAAATGTGCATCTCATTGATGTATTTTTTCCTAAAAAATTGACTTTGTAATCCTAATAAGGGTGCCTAACTAAAACTATTTACCTTTTTTTTCTCATTACATTTCAGGGAGCATTAAGTGTCAAATTATTGCACTGCTGTTTCATTATGCAAAAAAATGAAAAATAATTAAAAAATTATGTTTTAAATTATTTATTTTTCGCATTATCTTCCTCTAATGTAGCAGTTGTCATATAGAAATCATGGATAGAAATTAATAATGACAGCAAATAATATGTGTAAAATAAAGTTCTTTTTTCTTTAAACAAATGTTATTACAAGTTGATAGGTTTACGATATAAAGAGGTATCATAGAACTCTAGCTAGTGCATTACTCTAAAACGTGTTCTCAGTTTGAAAAAATAAACAAATAATTAAAAAAATATCCTTAGTGCTTCCCCAAGTAGCACACTTCGTTGTTTAATCGGTGTAAAATGGTTATTAACGTTGTAACAACCGATTAAAAGCGTTTATAAAACGTTTAAACGTTATTTGTGCTACCTGGGTTCTTTCCATAATATAGATTTTATTTTTACTTGACCTTTTTAGATGGCAGCACCACAAAGCGTAGCTCTCTTTATTCACTGTTGTGGAAATGAGCGCGAAAACCGTAATGGGCCATTCCACCGTCACGTGTGTGACAATCAGACTCAAAATGTTCACCATTATTTTGCTATAACTGTAATGAATAAATTATATTTAAGAAAATTAAAGAACACCTTGTGAAAAACTATTTGAATGTACAATTAAAAAAAAGTACAAGTATTACATCATGATCAATTATTTTCTTTTTTTTTTTTTTTGCTCTTTATTTTGTGTTTTTTTCTTACTGCTGCTGATTCTAATAAGAAAACTATTTTAAAAACGTATTTATTCAAAAAAAAAAGAAAAAAAAAAAACGAAACGTTCACTCAGGTTACCTAACGATCTACCATACAAATAGAATTAAAGAAAATCACAGGGGTACGCACTTACAACAAAGCTATTGGACGCACATGTCTCATCTTACATTTAAAAGGGGTAAGTGTGAACCCTGGCTTAAACACAGACTGATTAATGTATTAAACCAAAATAAACTATGTAGACTATGAGTGATTATCTTAATCTATATATATAAAAATGAATGTTGGTGTGTGTGTGTGTGTGTGTGTTCCCTAAGATCTCAGAAACTACCTGGGAGATTTGGCAGAAATTTTCACCGTTTGTTCCTTTTGGTACTGGGAAGGTTTAGAGACCAGTTTCAACAAAATCCGATGGGTAGTTATTTTTTTATTTCAATTTTAGACCTGATTCTGTCTTTATAATTTCAATTTAAAACGCCATTTTCGAAGGCTTTCATCAATCCAATCGAGTATTTAGTGTATCAACTCAACTCTGTGGCAGATAGTTGGAATTGCTTGCTACCGTAAATTTGGCTATCTTTTGAATCGCGCCATGAGCCCTCAATAATGGAAGTTTTCCCAATAACTATCTCAAGTATAAAGGATAAAAAAGGTATTTGATTAACAGATTAATCTTTTTTAAAAAACAAATGCGATTTCGTTTCATATTTCGGAACTCCTTTAGATTTGTAGAGGCTTAGATGGCATGCATTATTTTCCAGACGAACACTATTATGTTTTTTATACCTATTGCTGTTTTCAATCAAAGTATGTTACTATATTTTCTCGCCAAACATCCAATCAATAGTTCGTTTTCATGTCCATACTATTTGCTATGATATACCGCAATGTTGGAAATTATTTTAACGCCTTACGGAATGGTGTACATTTAGCACCAAATATAATATTCAAATTGATTTCAGATTGCCAAAAAGTAATCAGCTTCATAGAGAATACCTCAACATTTGGCAACAATTTCTCTTTCACAAAAGTGATAATACGTAAGTTTCTTTATTTATGGAAGGGATAGGGGATCAGAATTATCCAAGGTATCCCAAATTAGCTACCAAATTGGCGACTTTTTAAATAGCGCCAAGAACCTTCAATAATTGAAATTTTCCAAGGAGCGTTGCTACGCAACTATTTTTGTTTTCGAAAATTAGAAAAAATTATTTGTGTGTGATAAATACCTGATTAAATATGTTTCTTTCTCAGACAAACATATTATTGCATGACAGTACTCAAATGCTACCATATTTTATAGGGTGTTTGCTTTTTCATGTCCGTAATATTTGTCATTAACCGTAATGTTAAAAATTATTAACGACGTACGGAATGGTGGGTATTGAGCACCAAATAGGTCATTAAAATTGTTTTCAGCCTTGCGAATAATATATTCATGCTTGCTCAAATTGTGCCACACGTGCAAAACTTATGGAACTCATTTCTTCACATTAGATATGTTGTTACTTAATTTTCAAATGGTTGTGCGTATGGACGAGTATTTCCCAATAGCTTATGCCATCAAATTACTAAAGTACAACCATTCTTCCATGCTTTTTTTCTTATTCAAAAGGATTTGTTACTTTTCTGTTTTAAGAAGTTTCTTCAAGTACTGTCAAGTTTAAGTATCATTTGCATCGTTACATTGCAAAATTTCAACATGTCTGCCATTGTTGTTAAGTTTAGTTTAGCTATCTAAGTGACTTTATTAACTTTTTAAGAAGTGGGCATCTGTGTTTTCCAACTCTACAGAACATAGTTTTATAGTTTTAAAGGAAAATGAAATTTTTTATTGAATAGAGTTTCTGAAAATTGAATAACTTTATCAGAAGATAACTTTGCTTGATTTAGAATTTTTAAAATCTTTCATGCCTATTTTCAACAACGCTTTATAAATTTTTACATCCAAAACACCATGTGGAGACGAAATATACATCTAGGCAGAACAACATCTGCCGGGTTCTGCTAGTACTATTATAAATGCGAAAGTTTGGATGTTTGGATGTTTGGATGTTTGTTCCTCTTTCACGCAAAAACTACTGAATGGATTTTAATGAAACTTTTACCATAATGTAGCTTATACATCAGAATAACACATAGGCTATAATTTCTAACGATATTCGAAAAAGTTTGATTGGTAGCGCTTTTTTCATTCCAATTTAAGGTACATTTTTCGCATAAATCCGCGAAGGCTTCCAGCAAAGTAATTCAGTATTTAGTGCATCATCTCAACTCCCTGTCGATAGCTAGAATTGCGTATATCATTTCCGCTTTTTGCATTAAATGTTCAAGGCTTTTCTCAAGTCAAATCAAAAAGTAATTTTTTTTTTTCAGCTTCATGGTTTTTACATAGACATTGGAAACGAACGCGCCAGCTCTTGAACGAGCTTTTACTCTATGATTTGTATTTTAAAACATTAGTAGATTGTTCACGGCGTCAATTATTTTCTCGAATTTTGTAAATATGTGTTTTAGAGTATCGGTAACGTAACCGCTAGAAGAGATTGGCAACTAATAAATTGATTAGGTTCATTATTTTCGAATTTGATGGAGCTTTAAATACAACTTAACGGTATTTCTTAAATTTCTTTGCTTTGATTGGTCACTTTCTCTGGTACTTATAATAGGGCAGTTCCTTAGTATCCGATTGAACAGGAATTTTGCCAAATTTGCTGCAAGATTTTAATAACTGAGATTCTCGGCGAATTTTTCAACTGACGCCTATTTTTGTGCCGAAGACTACGTAATAATACTTTACTTTTTACACGACGTAACCAAAATAAACCGATTATTGTCTGATATTTATCGACTGCAGCAAAATATCCATCATCGATATAATACTCCCACATTTGAAAAGTTCAGTTTTTTTTCTTTTGTTTTCCGATTCCGAATGTATCCATTAAAAACCTTTTTAAAATTATGTCAAAAAGTAAAGTAATCCACATACTAAATTAATAAAACCCTTAAACAAGACTAAAATTACCACTAATTTGCATTTTCGCATAAATAACTGGTAAATGTTCCCTATTAATTTCGAAATCATTTAGGACAAAAACTTTTAACGTCATTTTGTGGTCAGCAATAGTATCTCAGAATTTGACAACTATTTCTCTGTGACAAAAATTAGTGACATAATAATACTTAATGTATTTTCATAAAGTAAGTAGGGGAGCAAAATTATCCTAGGTATCCCAAAACAGTTACGCAAAAATTTGGCGACATTTTAAAAATCGCCAAGCGGTGTGTTCTGAGTTCTTTCAGTTCAGGAAAAAAAAAACAAAGGTGAGTTTATAAATTGTTTCTCAATATTATTATTGACCCAGGCAACGCCGGGTATTTTTGCTAGTTACTAAATAAAAACAACTTACATTTGCTCACTTGGTCTTATTAAAAGGACAGAGGAAGAATCACAGACACAACTCTCTCAATCTTCAAATCATAGTTGTTCGCAAGACACGTGGGATATCACTGATTGCGTTTCATCCTTGCAAGCAAGTGCTGATCTCTAGTATTAGGAATTATAATAAGGCAACTACCTAACATATTTAATATGTGCCGGAAGTTTTTTCCTGCTCAAATTCACATAATTTAAGGTGGACGCACTTACCCCGCTAGGTAGGGAAAGTGCGTACCTTAGAATAGGTGTCATAAACCAGGTCACAAGACCTATGCTTATGGTTTATTTGACATATTATATGCTTGAAAATCTTAGTAAAGGATCTGGAAAGAAAACTAAAAAAAATTGTGAGTGTACAAGATTTTTCAACAGAGCAGCATCCTTGAGAACACGAACTTTGAAAAAAAGGGTACGCACTTACCAGAACTCACCCTATTAATTTTTTAATTTTAAAGGAGTGATCTAGAGTACCTTCCATATTCATAATTTTTAGTTCAACGTAATGGCAGATTCATCCAAAGAAAACACTTTATAATGAAAAAAGGTGTAAATATGCATACCGGTCTTGAATAATTAATATAATATTAAATAAATTACTGTAAAATATTTTTCATTATAGAACAGTTAAGAACACAAACAGTTTTCAGTTTACTTTTTTTTTTATTTATTTTTTTATCGCTCTTGCACCATTCTTGTCTTCTCCTTTTGTGCATTAAAAAAAAATTGAATTTGGTGTGTTAAATGTTGAAGATTTGCAACAAGATTCAACAAAATAATGGCAGTTCGTACTTGGAGTCATCTTGAGAATGCTACCGATGTTATTTTGCAAGGGTCTCCAAACTATGACCTGCGAGTATCTAAAATCTGGCCCGCAGCTTTGGGCCAGATTTTAGATGCATACATGAGCTAAGCTATTGGTAGGTATAATTTAATCTACTGTGAGAATTTATTGTGTATTTATATTTTGTGAGTTGCTAATATCACATATTACGATAAAGGCAATATCAATCGTTAAATCATGAATTGACATCAAATAGTTTAGCTTCTGTATTCTGTCTTAATCTAACCTTTAAAAATTTCATTATAATTTTTTGTGATTTGTTTCTTTAGAAATTAAGCATGGTAAGAAAAAGACATTAGGGAAAATTTCTAAGTCCATAAAAGATTTAATAAGGTTATACAAAATGTTTCTAACAGGTAATAAATGTAATTTTTATAAATAAATAATTAATGATGATTGAGTAGGAAATTTTTAATGTTATGGAGTAGGTAGCTTCGGAAATAAACCAATTTGGAATCATTTTTTAAGTAACTTTGATTATTTTAGTTTTTTACCCCAGTGTTTAATGAATGTTAGTTATGATAGTCTAAGAAAAATTCTACATTCTATGAATGGAAACTGAAGAGTAATATAAAACTTGAAGCTTGTTTTTAAATTATAGGAATGCCTCAACGCTTATTTGAAAGTGCAGTTCATAGGCGGCTGGTGCACCAAAAAAGTGGGGGTCAAAAGAAACGTATGTGGGAGGAGGCAGCACCCCTGAAGTCTTCTTTTAAAGAATTTTGTTACATAGATTTTAACACTAATGATTAAATGACCAATTTAAAAAGTAAGAAGTGGCCTTAAAAATTAAGACGGATGGCCACCTTTGACATACGCCTTCCGATTCTAAGTTCTACCCTTATGAAATAGCCTGAAAAGAAGTCCATTTTTTAGAATTTGCAGTTTTTACTTCCGTAAAAAAAAATCAATCCACTGAGCAAAAAAAGAATTTCAATCGATTATTAGTTTTTTACTCTGAAAAAGTGAGGGGGAAGGGCCCTTTTCGTTTTGTAAGTGAGGGGCCATCCCCCCCTAGTCCCCCTGTACGAGCCGCCCTATGGTGCATCAGTTATTACATACAGTACCAGGGGACCGAGCCCGCTCGGTTAAAAAAAAAGAGGTTTGTAAACTCGTGTTTTTTTTCTAAAATGCGAAGTACTTATTTAGATAAACTTGAAAAGCATTTTTAAGCTTTTGGTTGCAATTGTGCTTTTAAAACAGCCGTAATTTGTTTTAAAAAACACAACCTTATTTAATCCATGCTCAACGTAAAATCACACCCAATTTCATTTCATTTGGCGCCTAAAGCGCGGGAGGGGTTGATGAGAATGGATGCAGAGTCCATGTTCTCCAGTACGCATTTGGTTCCAGTTGGTTTTGACTTTCACTTGACTTCACACTCCAAGGTTCCCTCCGTACATACCACAACTCGTAGTTTAACCGGGATGGGGCCTTGAAGAGCGCTCTGTTCATTTTTGAACCAGGCCCAAGGGCCGAGCAAGCCCTTGGCCCAGCATCCCCCAGAGGTATCGTTTCACTTGGAGGATTTTATGACCACGAACATTTTTAACGTCCCCCAGCCACCATTAATGAAGACGGTGGATCTTTGATCGGCTGGGCTTCCTCTATATGATCGGACCGGGACCCTCTGGTTACGAGTCCGACGACTTACCGATCGGACTACCGCGGCCCACACCCAATTCTAACTTTCTTTTGATCGATCTCTTTCAAATTTCAAAAACAATAAAATTCTAACGTGTTGCCAAAACTCGTTTGCCAAATACCATAAAAATTTAAATTTACGCTGATGTGATTAAATATGAAATCCATTGTTATAATAAAACGTGGTTGCTATGAAACAGTAACAATAAGAGTAATCATAAAGAAAATGGCGAAAGAAAGCTCGTCAAACTTCTAATGAAGGCACAAAAAACTGGGTTTTTTGTGAAAACTTGCGTTTTTACAGAAAAAACGCCGATGTAGATGAACTCAAAAACCAAAACTTTATCTAAATGCAAAATTTTATCAAAATCGTTAGAGCCGTTTTCGAGATCCGAAATATATATATATACAAGAATTGCTCGTTTAAAGATATTAGATAGATGTAATTTTGCTTCGAAACTTAATATTTTAAGAAAATTGAGTTTCATATTTATTGATTTTTTACCTGAAATATCTTTACTAAACACTCTTGAGAGGGAAAAAAATATTTTAAAACTAACTATAACACTTTTATACTCAATTTTGAAATCGTACTTGAAAAGTAAAGTAATCTAATTTTTATAATTCAATAGATGTCGATGGACAATCACCACTGCTTTTATCCCATGGCTTTTGAAAAAATGAAACAGCCTGTTATCTAGTGAAGCCTTGCTTTAACATTTCAAAAACAGTAACAATTTAACGTTGCCAAATACCATAAAATTTAAACTCGCGCTGATGTGATTAAATATGAAATCCAATTGTTATAACAAAACGTGTTCGCCACGGAAACAGTAACAATTGATAATAATCATAAAGAAAATGGCGATGAAGAAAGCGTCTCAAACTTACTTTCGAAGAGCACAAAAAACGGTTTTTTTTTTTTGCGAAAACTGGCGTTTTTATAGAAAAAACGCCGACGTAGATGAACTCAGAAACCAAAACTCCATCTAAATACCAAGTTTTATCGAAATCGTTAGAGCCGTTTTCGAGATCCGAAAAATAAATAAATAAATAAATAAATCACGGGACGCGGGAACGTCCCGCCCCGCCAAGAAAACCAAATACAAGCCGCCAAGAAATTTCCGTCGCCAATAAAAATGTAAAAGAGCGACAAGGACTGTTTACCCGAGTAACCAAACCGGGGTTTTCACCCCTCTGTATCTGAGCCCCATAAAGATCCTTAGAGTTCATTTTTGGTATATTCAATCTCCAGCGGCCCCTGACGGCACATACTAAAGCAAAACATCCAGGAACCTCAGGGGGAGGGGTGATATCTATATATATAAAAATGAATGTTGGTGTGTGTGTGTGTGTGTTCCCTAAGATCTCAGAAACTACCCGGGAGATTTGACTGAAACTTTCACCGTTTGTTCCTTTTGGTACTGGGAAGGTTTAGAGACCAGTTTCAACAAAATCCGATGGGTAGTTATTTTTTTATTTCAATTTTAGACATGATTCTGTCTTTGTAATTTCAATTTAAAACTCCATTTTCGAAGGCTTTCATCAATCCAATCGAGTATTTAGTGTATCAACTCAACTCTCTGGCAGATAGTTGGAATTGCTTGCTACCGTAAATTTGGCGATCTTTTAAATCGCGCCAAGAGCCCTCAATAATGGAAGTTTTCCCAATAACTATCTCAAGTATAAAGGATAAAAAAGGTATTTGATTAATAGATTAATCTTTTTTTAAAAACAAATGAGATTCAGTTTCATATTTCGGAACTGCTTTAGATTTGTAGAGGCTTAGATGGCATGCATTATTTTCCACGCGAACACTATTTTGCTCTTTATACCTATTGCTGTTTTCAATCAGAGTATGTTACTATATTTTCTCGCCAAACATCCAATCAATGGTTCGTTTTCATGTCCAAACTATTTGCTATGATATACCGCAATGTTGGAAATTATTTTAACGCCTTAAGGAATGGTGTATTTTTAGCGCCAAATATAATATTCAAATTGATTTCAGATTGCCAAAAAAGTAATCAGCTTCATAGAGAATACCTCAACATTTGGCGACAATTTCTCTTTCACAAAAGTGAGATTACGTAAGTTTCTTTATTTATGGAAGGGATAGGGGTTCAGAATTACCCCAGGTATCCCAAATTAGCTACCAAATTGGCGACTTTTTAAATAGCGTCAAGAACCTTCAATAATTGAAATTTTCCAAGGCACGTTGCTACGCAACT
>JAXGGA010020827.1:0-17600 GCA_038373865.1 Uloborus plumipes | reverse complement strand
CAAAAAAATAAAAGCAACGCTAGTAAAATTTTTTGCTAAAAAAGCATAAAAGGGGCCCAAAACACGCAGGGGCATCTAGAAAGTCGCTGAAAAAGCAAAGATTTATGTATGTTTTGTGCTAGTTTTCTTGCTAGGATCTAGCATGTGATGGTTTGCTAGCAAAGAAATTCTAGCATGAATTTTGACCTGGGATGTTAATACTGGCGCGGCGGCATTGAAATCCAGTGAAACACTATTTCCATAACACTAGATAATGTACAAAAAACACATCTTCAATGCATGCAAGAAAACTCCTTGTTCTTCAAAGAGATGTACATAAAGGTGCATGAGCCTTGTGGCAGCAGCTATGCATAAGTGATTTTTCTAATCATCATAATTCACTCAGAATTAGTAGTTGACACATCTGATAAAGAATTTCCTTCATAAGCTCACATTTTATGCATTTAAAAAGCGTTCCTTTTAACGCCGAAAAACGCGAATGCCGTTTTACTGCTCATTTCCATATTAATACTTTTTTTTAATTTTATTTTTTATTACACAAAGGTATTTATAATCAAATGCATATTTAAATTTAAAAATAATTAATTTTTGTTTACAATTTTTTTGTAAATACTATGTCTATTATCCGACCTCGAAAGCGGCACCTAGCACCGTTGAACGGTTCTATTTAAAAAAGGGTGAAAGCTTAGTTACGAAAATGCGCAATGGCAGCATTTCTACTTAATCCAATACTATTTTATTTTCCTAAATATAATAAGGAAGGAAGGGGGGGCATACCAACACCTCAAATGAACGAATCCGACGAAAAACGAAACAAAAAAAGAAAAACCCTCAATTTCATTTTCTCTCTCA
The DNA here is from genome assembly GCA_038373865.1 of Uloborus plumipes. NCBI lineage: Eukaryota > Metazoa > Arthropoda > Arachnida > Araneae > Uloboridae > Uloborus > Uloborus plumipes. The sequence goes on along the minus strand of JAXGGA010020827.1, from coordinate 16,748 downwards.
TGACTACCACCCCTATTTCGATAAGATTAGTAGAGACCTTACGCAAACTCGACGAAGGTCGCTGATAAAACATTAAACACAGTGTCTATCTATAGCTACGTATATGGATAAAAATATACATTTGACATTTAACTTTATTATCCGCCCCTAGATTTTTATTTTCACCTTTTTTGTCATGTATTTTTAATAGCCTGTAAAAAAATGAGACAGTATTTTTTTGGGAACATTGTGTTTTTTTCATCTGTAGACTCTACGGATTCAGAAAAATATCATGTTTTGCAGTCCCCAAAGTTGGCAAACGAAACCATGTTTCTAAGCATCTTTTATGCCTTCGTCTCATAGCCTATATTGTTCACTTATTAACTGTATTTTAGAAAAGTAGTGCAATATTTTGATGAGTAAATAATACCATTATACTTGGTAGCAGAAGTTACAAAAATTTGGGACAAACTTTATTTTCTGCTTATAATTGGGAAAAAAAGGCATGTCGTACACAACAGTATTTTTTACTCTTTTAAAGCAACTTTATACGGCAGTAAAATTGTTAGAATTTAGATAGATACAAACGCAGATGATGTCCAAAGAGATTAAATAGTTTATGAGTAAGTTAAAAAAGTCAATGAGGCAACGCACTAATTACTTTTTAAAAATATATAAATTAAAAAAATGTTAAATAGGAAAAACATTTTTTATTATTCTGAAGGATAAAAAGAAATTGGCTGAATGTATCAACTTAGGTTCAGTTAACAGAGGTTTTGGGAACAAAATGTTGATTTAAATGAATGTTTGAATAAACATAAATGGTTATATCGATGTTTCTTAGTAACTTTCAAGATTTTCCAAAATATTGCTGTTAAAATTTATTATTTCTTTTATAGGTTCCTCTACAAATAGACGTCCCCCCCGCCCCAGAAGAGCTAATCCCCCTAATAATAACCCTGTTAACCGACCCGCCCGTACTAGACAAAATCTCCAATTAACTATCTCTGCAGCTAACGCGATTAACGACACCCTTGTAGCAACTAACAATGCATGCTTGGAAACTAACCGAACCCTTAAAAAAACGACTAAAAAGGCGACTAAAACCAAGCATGCCCTTAACGAACTTATTAACAATGCTAACATAGTCCTACCCACCCAACTAAGCCCCCAACTAAACTCTCCGTTAGGTTCCCCCCCTGTTTCCCCCCTTAGCAGCCAGAACAGAAATATGGATCCAACAACCGGCAGCATCCCGACCAAGGACATTCGGCGGTGCCTCCTCTCTCGCTACTCCTCCACTGGATCATCCATCTCTTCTGACGGTAAGTTCTTGGATTCTGTGCAGGGCGCTTTCTTGTCCCGTCAAAACTACAGATTTCACTTGGCAACGTTTAGGGTCAAACACTGTAGCACCAGTGGCACCCCATCAAGGGTGCCACTTGATTTTCTATGGAAATGCCATTTGGCTCCCAGTGGCACCCAATTTGTACCAAAAGAATCAAATGGCAACTTCAAGGGTGCCATAGCGAGTCGAGGCATCCTTCAGCTGCTTGTTTATAGTACGTTTCACTAACAGGTGCCAACGTGTAGTTTCTATGCGAAAAAGGCGAAACATATTTGAAGTCGACTTGTGTAACGTGTACTCTGCCGTCATAATTTAACCCTTTGCATTCGAGGCCTTTTTCGCTTGCGCGAACCAGCAACTCGAGACGATTTCGGCCAAATTCGGCGAACACATTACAAGTAATTGAAAAACATTTATAAGCAAACAAACATATATAAATAATAAAATTTCACTAGTTTATTTATTTATGTGTCGAAAACAAGAAATTTTATTACGTATTACAAAATTTTAATAAATATTACACTTTGTAATTAGTTTTGGTGTGATATTTTGTAAAACAATATCCAAAGTTCCCATGTTGAACTGCTTGCACCTTCCACAGTTTCACTTTCAACATCACTCTGAACTCGAGCTGATATGATCTTCCTCCATATTTTTAGGGTTCAAATACTTTTTAGATACTGTAATTACTGCCAAGAGTGTTTCAAACGAATGCTACGCTGAGACTAACTAAATTGAGCTAAGATTTGGCTACAATGTAAGCAGAACCTAGTCCGCGAAAGTACTTCCGAAAAAACTATCTTATATCGTATATTGTAAATAAGGAGATCCAGTTACAAAAGATCATAGCGTCGTAGCAGCGTAGTTCGATTTAAAGTTTTAAAACACTCGGGCGCCGCAGCAGCGCCGATCGAGTTGCCACTTCGAATCGGTCGGGCGCCGTATCGGCGCCGCTCGAGTGCAAAGGGTAAAACGCCCTAAATCGAAATTTTGCTGTTATTCATTTTTAAACTTTTTTTTTCTTTGTTTGATCAAACATATATAGTTTTTTCAGAAATTGAGAATTTTGTTACTTCAGGGTTCTACTTACGATTGAAAACCTTTTTTAAGAATAACAGCATTTTTGAAGTTTAAAAATGCATGTCTTCTATTTAAAGCATCCCCCCTCCCCCCCCCCAACAGATAAAGCTTGCTTTCTTTCTTATGATGGCTGTACTCTCCAGGAACATTTACTATTCACTCTAGGGTTTTGAAGTATTGCAGTGTGAAAAACTAACACCAGTTTTTGGAGGACACTTACTCAATTATAAGCATCATAAAGGTCATGTTATACGATTTGATTGATTTTAAATTAGTTTTTGTACTTATAAAGTAGCTCTTTGTTCTCCGTGTATGCGTAAATTAAAACGATTGAAAAGTTGATTTCTTTCGGATAGGAGAGTTGCATTTTCTTGTCCAGCTTTAACCGATTAGCTACTTTTTTTGACTGATTTTAAAGCGCATTCAAATAAAGTGCAACTTTTTTTTTTCTTCTTTTTTTGAGAAGGAAAGTGAGACGGACAGTTGTCGTTGCTATAATTTTTTTGTTATTTCACCATGGAATATGCTAGGAGCTTACATAAAATTATATGCATTTATTCACGAAATAGGATTTTTCTTTTTGTTTTGAGGTAAAATACTCATTTACATTTGCTCAAAGATGGTTTTTAAACTTTGTAGCACGAGCACAACCATTCGGATACAGCTAGTTCAAATGCAAATCACAAATAAAATATTTTTGGAAAAAAAATAGAACAGACTTCAGTTGGAAATTACTCTTAAAAGTACAAAATATTTTTTTTTCTTTGAACAACATCGAAACTACTTTTAAACATAAGTTTTGAAGTCGGAGCAAAAACAATAGGTAAAAGGATATGAAATCATATTTTGCCAACATTTTTCAGAGAAACCATTGAAAATTAAAGCAGAATATTTGTACCATTGCACGAATGAGAGGTAATCAATGAAATGTATGCGAATGCTCTTAAGAACCTGGATCCATTCAAATTTATATTTATAGTTGAATTGTAGTTGCGTATGATTCTATACATTGTTTTTGCGCCGACTTCAAAACTTATTTTTAAAAGTAAATTCGATGGTGTTCAAAGAGGAAAAATTGATTTTTAATTTTTAGAGTAATTTCCAACTGAAGTCGGTTCTATTTTTTTTCCAAAAATATTTTATTTCATTCTATTTAGTATAAATGCACTTAAAATAATCAAAATATAGTTAAAAACTAACAATTACGCTTTTAAATAAAGTTCAGAATAAAGTTTAAATTTAGTTGAATTTCATGTTTGATTTAGTTAAGCCTTCATTTAAAATTCTCATTATCATTATTATTACTGTTGCATATCAACCACGTTTTGTAACAATGGATTTCATATTTAATCATTTAAAACAGTGGTTCTCAACCTTTTTACGGCTAACGCCCCCTTTATGAGTGAAATTTTTTCCATCGCCCCTCTTAATATTGAAAGTGAGGGGGTGTGCGAAAAAAGGTTTAAAGTTTGAAATAATTTCCTTCGAGGAATTTTACAAAACCGTTTAACAAGATATATTTTTCCTCATTAGTCCTTATTAGAATTAAAATGACGAATGTAGAAATAAAAAACAAATCTAGGATTTAAAATATTTTATTTTTAAAAGAATAATAACAAAATAAAATAAAAAAAACAAGCAAAAAAAGTTTACTCAAAAAATGAATGAAACAATCTAATGCAATAAAAATGAACAAGCAAAGCATTCTTTTTCTCATTCAAAATATGAAAGGAACATTAAGAAAATTGTGTTCGCAGCAGTTTAACTTAGCAGTGACGTCACTACGGGCGGAGCCAATAAGAGCTCACAAGCAGTCAGCGGTCTCCTCTAATTCGCCAAGTAGGTTGTGACGTTTTATCTAGCTCGTTTTTCATAGCTTAACGTCACGCTGTTGGCTCCGCCCGTAGTGACGTCACTGCCAGTTAAACTGCTGCGAAGTATAGTGAGATATTTGTTTTTGGTGGTTTAAAGCCAGTTTCCTCACGATCGGTTTAATATTTTTGTAAGGTGAAGACGCCAGTCCCCTCTTGGGACGATTTGGAGTCGATATCTCTGTTTTGTAACTAGGTCGATGACAACACTGAATCCTCTTTCGACGAGGTAGGAAGAGGGGAAGACGATTAAAAAATTTTTGGTAATATCTCACTGTCCAGGATAAAGGCTACTAATGTCTCCTTGCAGCCTGTAAGATTGTTAGCATTCTGGAAAACAGCTTTTCAAGTTTCAGTGGTTGAAAGTTCCACCACTACTTCCTGATACTGAACGTCTGCAGTCTCAATATTTTCAAAAGAGTTCATGACCCATTGAGAGACAAAAATATTCTCAAAACACTCAGAAAAGTCTTTATGCAAAGATTGAAGAGGTTGGAAAAAACGTGATCATCATCGAAGAAGAATTCACTAAAAATAAACCATGAAAGAAATTAGTGAAGTGAGCAAGAGCCAAAGTTAAAATACTGAGGTCAAACAAAACAGTCAAACTAAGCGGGCACTGTAAGCATTGCAAATACGATTGCCAGGTAAAAATTTAGGAACATAACCAAACGGAGGAAAAGAGGCAAATTGCACGAATGCCACTGCTCATCGAGATATTTTGGATATCTTTGGGGTAGACTTACTTGCTCATAAGTACCCAACTAACTTATGAGAAAATGTGAAAGAAAATCAAGTAAAAAAAATCGATGACGTTTAATGTTCTGCTTAAAACGCTATTTCTGGGAGACACTAGAATGCAATTGTCAATCTTTTTCGCAGTTTTTTGAGTCCACCCCTCATTAAATTTTGGGAATAGACATTGAAATTTGGTATCCTAAACGGGAATTCAGACTGAAAACTAGTTTCGTTTAGCAACAATCAAAATAAGCGATTGAAACTTGAGAACTTAATTTGACCATTTTCACCTGCAAATGCAAGACAGTATTTTTACGTGTATGATAATTACTAAATGCGTTATTAAAATTATTTTACAGCGTTTAGAAATTACCTTATTATGGTAAAAAGAATCAATGAACAGTTCGGCTAAAAAATAATCAAACGATAGTGTGGCTAATTCTTTTGAATTTTATCTAGCTATGTGTGATCAAAATTTGCCAAATTGATTAATATTAGACAAAACCCTGCAACCCTGATTGCAACTGTGATTTATTGTAACAGTTTTCCATTAGGAAAAGTTGGACTGCGGAGAGATGGCGGGTGATCTTGAAGTGGAAACGAACCGCTTTATTTTGTAACAGAGATCACGCCATGAAGTAAAAATTTTAATGTACAAGTTCGTAAAAAATAACTTTTGACGCTGATTCTCCCTATTTCAAAATGAAACAGGGGTGTTTCCACTTCAAGGTTTTTCGTCATCTTTTTATAGTCAAGTTACAACATTCTCTCTCAAGATTGTCGATCGAAACAACGTATAACAGTCACCTCCGAAAAACGTAAGGAAATAAGTTTAAAGATTCCAGGGAGCATAAGTTTATTTTTACATCGGCACAAATAATTCAAGTTGGATTCTTGATTTAATACAAAATTCAATTTTGATTTTTAAAATTAAAATAAATTCCAATACATTTATTGTCCACTGACCCACAAATTTTCCCTCCGACCGATGCCCAAAATATATCCACCGCCCCCCTACTGCCCAAAACATGTTCACCGCCCCTCAGCATCTTCCCACCGCCCACAGGGGGGCGGTACCGCCCCCGTTGAGAACCACTGATTTAAAACAAATCGCTGTCATTATTACGATTACTGTGATCCCGATTTCTATTTCGAACGATTTCTGCAGGTTCCCGTTATCAAACCCGGACCACGAGACGATGGGGACCAATCGTGAATGAAACCCTTTCAAACAAAAAAAGAATGTTTTGAAATCGGTCCAGACGTCTCGAGAAATCTTATAACATACAAAAAAAAATTCTCCGACGAATTGTATAACCTCCTCCTCCTTTGTTGAAGTCGGTTAAAAAATAAGCAAATGAAATATGATATTCTAGTTTTTGTATCAACTGAAGCACTCTGTGTTCTTTTTTCTAATGAAGTCCCTTAAGATATTTATTTCTTAAATTAAAAAACCGCTAAAAAATATTATGAACTAGCTTTATACCCGGCGTTGCCCTGGTACGTATTAATATAAAACTTTAGCTTCTCAAAAAATTCTAATAAAACTTTAACGCAAAACTTGTTTATAAACAACGTTCTTAGTTTCACCTTCAAGCGCAAGAATAAATAAATTTTTGGGTGAACCTACTCTCGAGCAGGCAACATAGAGCTGTCCGTGGGAGAAACAGGGAGACCTCAAATCCACTCCGGAGTACCTAATTGACTCAGGATTCACGGAAAGTTCACAAAAAAATAGCATCAAGTAAAAGCGAAAAAGTATGAGGTTTTTAATCCACATTTTTGCATAATTCCACTAATAGGAGGACTAAAAAAAGCTCGCAAAAATTAGAAATAAATATCCGTAATTTTATCAAGTTGTATGCTTAAAGGTTCATGTCGATTACAAATATACGCCTAGAAAGGCCATTTTCTGATTTTAAAGGCCATTTTATTATTGCAACATACCTCTTATTTGGTTAAATTCAGTCCACATGTTTGTACAAAAAGTTCTAGGTACCAAACTCCCAAAAGAACTTAATTATCACGGAAAGTTCACAGAAAAATAGCACCAGCTAAAAGCGAAACATGTTAATGTTTCGCTTTAGTGGTATGCTTTTAATCCATGTTTTACATAATTCCTCTGATAGGAGGATAAGGCAGGGATTCAAGTGAAACAGGCTATCGCAAACGGCAATCGCTACTGGAAATGAATTACATTAGAACGTTTCTTGATACTGGAAATGAATTACATTAGAACGTTCATCGTGACGTTTGCCTATGAAAAACGATGCTAGATAAAACGTCACAGCCTACTTGGCGAATAAGAGGAGATGGCCCGAATGCTTGTGAGTCTTATTGACTCCGCTCGTAGTAACGTCAGTGCCAAGTTTAGCTGATGATAATGTAATTCTCTTCCAGTAGCGATTGCATTCGAAGCGATCGCAGTGCTGTTTCACTTGAATCCTTGCCTAAGAAAAAAATTTTCTGTATCATACATATTTTGTGCTAAATGAGAACATGAATTATGATTGTTTTTTACTTATTTCAATGCTAAAAGGAAATAGGTGAGCCTTAAATGAAAATTCATTACTTTAATCGTAATCATTGTTGGAAAATACTCATATTTAAAAATCTTAAATTTCATCAATTTGAATGCTAAAAGGCCTATCTCGATTACAATATAAATAGGCTAGATTCCTATAAAAGGGTCATTTTTTGACAAAAAATTTAAATTTGAGCTTTTTAGACTTTTTAAAATTTCAAGACCCCGCCTATGAGAATTCTAGGGCATCAAGGAACCTCTGTGTCAAGTTTGATGAAAATCTGACGCAAACTGTGGATTTGTATAGAGAACAAGTATATATACATACACTCATTTTTATAGATATAGATAATCTCCAAATAAAAAATACCATTTCGCTCTTTACACTCAATAAAAATATTTATTTTCCTTCGGCAACAATCAACACATTCGCTAGTCTTTTAACTATTTATTTCATTACCCATTTATACCCAAGTTTTTAACATTTTCTTTCAATTTCTATCTGCTTAAAACTCTTACTTGGAATGGTTTACATACATTTTAGACGTAAAATAAATCGCCGTTGCCATATTAACGTCCTGTTTATGCGACACTAGGCAGATATGTGCGCCAAAATATGACCTTACTTGACTTTACTTTTGCAAAGTAACATTACAGAAGGCATCTGTGATTAATTTTAAGCAAATCATTTTAAAATAGTTTAATTTTATGAAAAATAAGTTCGCAAAAAAAAAAAAAATCTACCCATGCTCTGGATCGTTGCTTGACTGATTTGTCTGAAAATAGCTGTCAATAAGTAAACTCTGTCCAAATAGCGACTCTGACTGGTTTTCTCAAGAAGGACTATTTAACTTGTGAAAAACAGCTTTAGTAAATTGAAATACCCATTACAAGTTTTTGCAGTAAGTAACAAGCGTACCGTTTTTAGGCTACGGGGCATAAATGGGTTAGCCCCCGACGCAATAAGGAAAAGGGTTACTAGTTTGACGTGTATGTGTGGATCAGTCCGTGGCACTCTAGCGCCTGAATACTAATTCATACACGGTTGAGACTACGTTGAATTCAAATTGTAGGTTAACTCTGGTGAAAAATACTTTGATACTAATGACGTAATTGCTTTAAAATGCTAAATTAATGGCAGGTTAACAGATTTCAAAATATTTTCAAACGCAAGTATATTACTTGTTCTTTTTTTGATAAAATAGTTGCTATAAATTGCTTGGAAAATCGTCAAAATTGTCAAAGAACTTTTGATTTCGACATTAAACCTAGTTTTGTTTCAGAAATTAGTTTTTCTCAGAAAGAAAGCAAGGTTCAAAATGTTGCTGCGATCGACTCAAAATGAGCTCGAGATTGATCGGTCGTTTGCGATCGACGGCTTCCTACCGCTGATATAGAAAATGCGTTACTATACTGCGTTACAATGAAAAGCCGGAAAAGATTGAAATGCGAGAAAAAGTATGTCTGCGTTGATTGGTGGGAATAGCGAGGTACGTAACCAGGGAGCTTATTACGACCTCTTCGACTTCGGGAAGCTTGATATCTCACCTCTCTCATTCCGAAAGAAGTCGTTTGGCTTATCACGAACTGCGAGTGAGACGCCAACTCACGGCGAGAAAGTACAGTTGATCGGAAAGAAATATGACGTAGTTTTTGTAGGCGTGGTTTGAATGGTCCAATCAGGCATTTCAGAATAGTTTCTCCAACAAAATTTGGCAACACGCAAGTTTGTTTTCTTACATTTGCCAACGCCTCCTAAAAACTAAATGCCTGTAACTTTCTGGCTTTTAGCACAGAGCAAAATTTCATTCTTGGTTCAGGATACACTGCCATCTACCCGAGTTCTTCGAGAAAGAGAAATTAATGATTGGTTCATTTCTAAATTTAAATTTAAAAATCAACCAATCAAAAAATTTGTTTCGAACATTGTTTGGATCCATCGCCAATAGCTGCAAAATGCAATTGGTTCACGATACACTACCATCTACCGGAGTTCTTCAAAATATTAACGATTGGTTCATTTCTGAATTTAAATTTAAAAATTATCCAATCAAAAAATAACAACGGCAATATATCGGATTGCCGCAAGGTGGCGTTTAAAGCTGAACCCATCTCGACGGTAGCGAAGCAAATGTTATAGGCATTTAGTATTTAAGAGGCGTTGCATTTGCTCGCCTCGCCTCGTGCCAAAAAGCCAGAAATTTGCAATAAAAGGAAAAACAAAACGAGCAACGGTCAGAAACTTCGAATACATCGCAAATTTCATGATAGAGCATCCAGAATTAAATAAGGGTGCTATAACTCAGAAGTTTACTTCAGAAAAGAAATAATAGCCAAATTACGGACATCGGAAACGGCAGTTCAAAATTTTGCGGAAACGGCAAATCAAAATTTTCGGAAATTTCGGATCACAAACACCCCTGGTTAAATCTTCTCACTGAAGAATCTTCTCATCTAATTATCATATTCATTTCCACAAAGACAATGTAATATTTGTATTATAAAAAAGTAAACAACTTTTTTCTAGCACGAAATTTGCAATATAAGCTTTTCTCGGATGTCTTGTCATACCGAAGCTGTTAAAACGTCGTACTTTTGTATTTTCAAGTGAAAAGGTATTTCTTCGACTTAATATATTGATTAGTTCATTTTAAAGTTTTTTCTTACGTTTTTTAATGATTGTCACAATTATAAAACATATTAACGTTAGCGTTATGTTCTAATGGACTTAGTTGCAATCAAAAATGTACATTTTTTAAAGAAAGTAAAATGTATATCATATGAAATAAAAACATAAATGAATAAAGAAAATATAGCTATGAAAAAAATTTGATTTAGCATGATCTTTAAACTAAATTGAAACTGGGCTTTTGAAGTTTACTTGTTTTAATGCTTCACTTGTGTTTAATATCTGATTGCAAATGAGTAGAGATTTCTAGCGGTCGTATGATATGTTTCCAAATACAGTTGAACTTCAATATACATTTGAAAAAATCTCTGTATATCAAATTTAGTTTTGTACTTAATTGGACGTTTCATTCTATTTTTGACCAATTCAGGGTTAAGGGGCAGACAAAGTGAGAAACATGAGTTTTAAAACTAAATAACCAAAGCCATTTTTGTTTTTACAATGCAACTTGTCCCTATAACAAAATTAGTAAAGCCATTATGTTGAAGAAAGCGACTATCATATGCATTCGATGTGGAAAAATAACAAAGTTTCCATCTCACGTTGAACTCACCACCTCTGAAGCCGATGAGATAAATAGAACCGATCCCGAACAACTCATGATTCGCCAACGGTGCGCGGATCGAGAAAACGCCCATTTTACCCGATCTCATTCCGTTCCGAAAAGATCGTAACGGGCTCCTAGAAGATTAAAGTTAAGTCTCAGGGCGCTTGCCTGCGTAGCAAACATGTCAGCAATGAAAACTGTACACGTGTTCTGAAGTGACAAGCAACTTTTTACGCGCGTGCAGTGACAATAACGACACAGTGTATGTAACATACATGTAGATCTAAGTATTTGCAATTGCCGGATGTGAACTGAATGTTTATCAAAATACAAGCCGCAATCTAGCAAAATTGAAATTAATCTGATTAAAAGGCACAAAATTACAGGAAACGAAACTTGTCGAAAAAAAAAAAAAAAACCGAGGCCATAAAGTAGCAGACTGAATCTTCCAACTCTCCTGATAGTGACTTAACCCATTAACGGTCCATTTTTCTTGTAATTTGTACTATTTACAAATGTATTTAGTTTTTACTAAATTTATTTAGTAAATTCTACCATCTACTAAATTGAGTATTAAAGATAATTATTGTATATTAGGTAAAAGAGATTACCTCAGACGTTGAAAATAATTTGGGAAATTGGGGGCATGTCTACTTACCACGGCCTTATAAAGGGTTAAGTTCAAAGATCCAATATTAAGATACTAAGGAAAACGGAAAGGCTTTACAAAGTCAAGAAATTTATAACTGGGCAATTCGAGGAGAGCAGACGCTTCAATTTTTCACAAAACAGCTTAAAAAGATTAGAAATATGTTAAACTTCAGTTTTATTTCATGAACTGATTGGTGAAAAACGTGGTCTTTACTACCATTTTCGAAAATTGCCAGTAAAAAGATTTAAATACCATTTCCTCCGTAACGGATGTATCTGGTAAGATACGTCCGTTAAGGATCCAAAACACCAACGGGTCATTCCATAGAAATGTCAACCTCAGCCGAAGGAAAAAAAAAATACCAAAGTGAAAAAGTATCAAAAAATAAATAAATAAAAATCATACAACATAAGAAGTTTGAAAACAAAGAAAAGGTATTGTAATTATCACTGCGATTAGCCATAATAAATAGTTTGTAGTGTGTTTACTGCTTGTTATTCGATGGTTACGTTAGTCACAGTCCATCTTGAGTAAAAGTGACAATTAAGACTAAAAAAAATTAAGATTTAATGAATGTGTTTTATGTTTTTAAAAGCCAACTTTACACATTTTTCAAATATATCATTCAATTTTTAACACTTGCTTAACTTTGAGAAATTTTTGCCTCGCAGCATGAGCATTCATTTTCAGGGTTGCAAAAACGTTACGTAAGTCACGCTGCTATTTTGTTTGAAAAAATTTCTACTGTCAGTAATGTTGTTTTAAATTCTTAGCAGAAATGATACATAATTACCATGTACATTGTAAATCAACCATCATAATTAAAAGATATTTTTTATCCTTTAAGTTACAAGTAAAAGCAGTTACAAAATCAGCTCTGAATGTTACGTTAGTCACTGTGGAATGACTCCAACATAGACATGTATTTTCTTTAAATCTACAAAATTTAACCGTATTTCTTGGAAGTATAGTCCATGTGCTTCAAACATTCATGCAACGAAACAAGGACTTCACAAATTTGGAGCCTCTGCAGGCTCCAAATTTATTAAGTCCTTCCTTAAGTCCTCTGTTTTGTGCAGCATTTGATGCTTGTTTTTCAAAATGGAATAGCCGAACTGTGCTGGTGTTGAAAACAGTGTTAGAAATAAGCGGTCGTTAGTCGTATTTTGCGACCAAAATTTTCCATTTGACGCCTAAACATCCAAACCCAGGCGCCAAGTTTGACGCCTAAAGATTATTTTGGGATCGCAGAAAGCCTTTCTTGCCTGACTCATCATGAGAGAGGAAAAGAAAAGGATTCGCAATAACATTTCTCCCGCTCCTCCCAGCATCCCCGTGTTCCTCCCAGCATCCCCGTGCTCCTCCCAGCATCCCCGCGAAGCATACTCCCCTCCCTCCCCCCCCCACAGCTCTGGCAGCGGGGAAATGCATGATGGGATACGCCTTATGAAGTTGTGGGTGGGTGGTTATGCGCGGTGGGTGCAGTGTTTTTTGTTTGTTCCCTGTTTTGTTCAACGCTCCTTATTGTCTTCATAATAGAAAAAGGCAGTGATAGCTTTGAGCAAGCAAAAAATAATTCAAAACATCCATCAAAATTTTCAACTCTATCTGCTCCATGCACCCCCCCCCCCCCCCCTCTCCTTTTCTAATGCTTTTTATTAGGCTGATAGCTGAACTTGTGCGCTTGAGTCAGCGAAATTATCACTGTGTTGTGTCTACAAGCCGCTTGCTCGCTTGGCTTGTTGGGAGCTATAGATGACACAGGATATGAGCTAATATTTAGAAAAGTGCCAATTTGAGTCCCAAGTGAATTTTCACTAGTATTTCAATAACTAGTTAAAAAAATAAGTTTCCCCAGAAAGAAGATAAGGTTCTGCTTTCATTTCATCGAATAACATCAGAAAAAAAAATTTTTTTTCTTCAGATAATATTGTTTTTATACATCAAAAATCAGATCGGTAACGTGTCCCCAGTAGCAAAGCTTAGCATGCAAACAGGTCATGCGCACTTTCTAACTTCCCAAAAAAACGCACTTGCACGGAAAAACGATTCTATCTCTACCCCTTTGTTAATATTTAACTTCATTTTTGTTTTAATCGATTTCTGATTTTCTAGCCGATGCGAAATAAGCATGTCCCAAGTTCCGCCGTCAGAGTGGTAACAATAACTTCCAAACTATGTTTAAGCTCCCAAAATCATTTCCTGCACCTATACCACGTGATACTGAGTACCTGGTGGGATGTTTTATCGAATCGTAATTAAAAATTTGCATTTCTGCATCTAAAATTGTAGGTAAGATTTTTTAAAGTGATTTTATAAAAGTGTGTCATTTGAGTCATCAGATCGGTAACACGCTCTAAAATGCGCAGTTTTTATTATTTTAAAAATTATTTTATATATAAGTATAGTCCTTTATTGCAAGTGAAAAACCCACGTGTTTGATTTTGGTTTAGTGCGATCGACTCGGAAATAAAAAAAAAACTTTGTCAGTTTGTCAGATCGGTAACAGTCAGAGCGGTAACATTGAAAAACAGCGAATATGTTACAGAACTAACTCACACGTTTCAGAATTATAAAAAGCAAAAATCTTAGGTTTTAGCCATATATATTGAAAATTTTTGTTCTTAAAAAATGAAAAGCAATGAGTTTTAGTACAATTGCTTCATTTGTGGTTTGTATGACCTAACAATAGAAGTTAGTAAAATAAGAAAAATTGACACTGCAGAAATTAAGTTAATTAATTATTATTATTTTATTTATTTATTTATATTTTTGGTGCTTCAATTTCTCATAACTTCGCTAAATAACTAGATAATAACTAGCATGCTAAATTTGAATTTCTGATCAAGAAATTAAATTTCCTGCAACTAATTAAAGAAAAGCAAGCAGCAGAGTTGTGTGTTGAAAAAGTTGAAGTTGTGTGTTGTTTTAAAACAAAACAAATGTTTTATTAGCTTGGATTTGGTAATCTAATAATTTATTTTATCTAAAACCTTATCGCTCATTTTTATTTCCAAGAAATGCTTTTTTATAATGAAATTTGATTTTTTAGCCTAATATATATATTTTAATATAATTATCCTAATTCTATGTTTAAAATGCAAGGAAATGATATCATATTTAGAGATGTTAACGAAGACTGAAAGCATAAACTCAAATATGTAGCTCATATTAATATCAGATCTGTAACATTCATCAGATCTGTAACGGCTTAAAAGTGAGTAATCTAAGGAGGGGGTAAATAACTTCCTTGACCTCCCCCTTTTATTTTCTTGCATTTAGACCCAATTTAGACTCAAAATCCAATATTAGTTTTTTTCTGCAAAAAAATTTTTTTTTCAGAAAACTTCAACTTCAAATTGGCACTTTTCTAAATATTGGCTCATATATCTCTTATTTTCAAGGAGTTTGTTTAAGGAAAAAGAAATGAATAGCAATTGCAAAAAGAAGGGATAAATGCAAATGTATGTTTTTTTAGTTGGTAGATCATTTTAATGAAACATTTAAGTTATTGAATTCAAGTGATTAATTTCGAGAGAACTTCCGATTTTTTTTCACAAATCTTCCTATTTTTTATTTGAAGAGATTGGCAGGTATACTTTGGCAAACTGATTCAAAACATTTCCAAGAAATTTGGGTGGTAGATGTCCATGGGAAAATTTAAGACTGAGTTTCTGAGGGGGGGGGGCAGTTCTTTTTTTTTCTTTGAGCAAACAATAGCTCTAATAATTGCCTACATGCTAATTATTGCTTGATTTTTCGTAATATTTTTGAAAATTTGTTTAGATTTTACGATTTTATATGGATAATCTTTTTTTTTTCCAATTCTACTAATGAGTTTTACCTTTTTAGAAATTTATCGAAAAACTAACAGTTTTTTTTTTTTAATCAAATTTCAGCCATTTTTCCAAAATTTGTGCCAAATGGATTATTCCAAAACTAGCGATTTTTTTTACAATCCAACTTAACATTTTTTTTTCCAAAAGTTTTGATGACTGGTTTGTTTGGATTTTAATATTGAAAATGACTGATTAATTAATTCAGACTTTGATGATTATCATACTTTTTAAAAAGCATTTAGAAAGTGAGTGAAAGAGTATCCTCTACCCTTAATTTAGAGCTATTCAAGAAAGTAACTACAATCCTCAGTTAAGATAATAAAACTGCTGGTCCCACTGAGTTAGGTTTTCTGCCCTTAATAGTTTATATACCTTTTGTTCCCCTTCTCCTTAGAGACAGGTATAGCTCTTTAGAAAACATTTTGCTCGGCTCTTTTTTAATCACTTACAATGTTTTTGTCTATATTTTCCTTTAAAGAATTGCCCTTTCACTTTAAAAGTTATTTTAGACACCAATGCCTTATCATTTCTATTTAATGAATAATGTTTTTTCCTATGAGAAAAGGACATTCTGCCTTTTTCGGAACTCTTCTGAACTTCTTAGAAAAAATGCATGATTTCTCGGTTCATGATTTTGGGAGGTATGTTTTCATTATTTAGAATCATCCCAAATAAACTGGTAGGGCATTGCAACCCCCCCCCCCGCCCCTCGCTCCCCATAAATACGTCCATGTAGTTGCTGCATTTTTCCTGCTCTCTATTTGAAGGGTTATCCACTGTTCTGGAAAGGGGAGAGACGAAGGATACTGGGACAACAATATGAAACCCCCCTGACCCCCCATAATTAAATGAAAAGGAAATACATAGTAACATAGCGATATATCGGCACATCGCGATGTTATACTGGTGATGTATTGCGATGTTAAAATCTGCAACATCGCTCAGTACTAGTCTGAAGCAATAACATTCTATACCATGCTCATTTTCATACATTGCCTGTAACATATCGTACATGGATTGTGTTTTTGTTGCATTTCTGTTGAATAAAGTTTTTTTTTTTAAATTCTGATTATATTTGAATTTTTAAAAAAATGACGCCTAGATTGTTCATTTTGACGCCTAGAAATTGATCCTAGGAGTCACAATGACGCCTAGACTTAAATTTCTATTTCTAACACTGGTTGAAAACATGTAATCAGTTCTCTCAAATGTATTTAAAAATATTTCATTTATTTTTCAGAAATATTTTATTAGATATTAGTAATTCAATGCACATAATTGTGCATGGCAAAAAAAAAATCGCAACCTGACTCATATGATTCAAATTTATTTTTTATTCCTTTTCATCAGTCTTCTCCAGTCCTCGCCGGTCTCAAAGAATTCGAGACAGGGAACTGAAAAGAAATCAGGAACTTGGCTCCGGTTTTGAATCAAGCCCTTCAAGTAAAAGGAGTGCAGTATGTAATATTTTTAATTTTACT
>JAXGGA010020826.1:0-17601 GCA_038373865.1 Uloborus plumipes | reverse complement strand
ATTACATTAGTAAGGCTGTTAAGATTTTTTCAAGCATAAGTAGCTATTAAATTCTACGATAACAGATTGCTGTTATATAAAACAGATATTTGCTATTCAAAAATATAAATCATACTATATACTTACCTGCCTGAATATGGAGCAGGCAGCACAGCATATGGAAGTTGACTTCACTGTGAAAAAAACATTACAGAGAAACTACATCAAATTCATTAGTTCCTCTTTAATGTTTTTCTCAGTACGATTTTCGAATGATTCTTTTTCTTTCACACTAAAAAAAATGAATAAAAGCCAATTTATGAAACATTTCTATTGTAAATAATACTTTGAAAACTAGTGCTATACTGCGTACTGAGTGTATTTTTGGTAGATAAGCGGGACCGACAGTATATGTTAATACAGTGCGCGTCGAAATGATAGGTCCACCAGTAAAAACGAAAGTTATTCTGGTAAAAGAGGTTCTATTGTGTACAAAGTGTTATTTTATAAACTACATTACTTCATTCAATGAGAAATAATGCATGAATAATATACAAATAATAGGAGTAATAAGGAAATCAGAAATTACATGAAACAGCTGTTTCAAAAAGATAGGTCCACCGAACCAAGCATCAAGTTACTGTTGAATTAATAAGAAATTTTGCTACCTTTTTTATGAATCAGCTTATAAATTCCATTTGGCATGGTTTCTACAAGTATTTGCAAAAACAATTTGTGTCAATTTTTGACCATTCGGAGGAGATAACCGTTTTCAAGTCTACTGCACTGTTGTACTGCCCTCCGCCTGCTAACACCAGCCTTGCGAGTATACCTTACATGTTTTTTACCGTATTTAGGTCGGGGCAACAAAGTTTCCAATTGAAAAATGAACACCAGTATCCATAAAACATTTGAAAGTGGACTTTGCAGTGTACACAGGAACACCATCCCGTTGGAAGATGAAGAATGGGCCCCCCAATGTGCTCTGATTGTGAAAGAAAATATTGTTCAAGCAGCTGTTGATAGTCTACAACATCTAAGCGAATGTCTACAAATGCTATATTGTTTTCTCCTGCACCTCCGAATCCGGCCCATATCATAACGGAACCACCACCAGCTTGCTTCAGAGAGAATATCTGTCTATCGTTACGCAGATCGTGCCAGTAATACTATCTTTGATAATACTGCCAGTCCTCTGGATCATCCAGGTTGAATTTCTAATTATCACTGAAGATCACTCGATGCCAATCTTGTTTCCAGGACATCACTTCCAGTGCATATTTCAATCTCTTTTCTTTATGTTTTTTAGTCAATTTTGGAGCCGATTTCCTCTTCAAGTAAACTAAATTTCCCAACTTCTTTACTACTCTATGAACTGTAGATTTTGATGTTGAAGTGTCTTGTTGCCTGGCCAAAGTGGATAAGCTCATATTTACAGATTTTATGTCCTTTACGATAGTCCTTCTTCGTCGGGGTGTCACTTTTGATGGGCGGACAGAAGATTCTTTACTGCCATAAGCATTTTTAAGTCGCAAAAAATTGCTTACAGCGCCATGCGATCTGTTTGAAACCTTACCTATTTTTCTAATCGATTTTGCACACTTTTTAAATGTATCAATTTTCCCTTGCTCGACCAGCGAAAGACCCCAACGACAACCCATTTTGTTTGATTACAACGTGACATTCAAATTTGTTTAAATATACCTACTGCGGGATTAGCAGATAGCATAATCCAGCAGTGAGACTAAGCAACGATATTTATGCAATTTTTTTGGAAAAAGGCGTGATGGGTGCAAAATTTCTGAAGGTGGACCTATCTTTTTGAAACGGTCTGAAAATGAAGTTTTGAATAAACAAAAAAGGAATGATTAATTTTAAGGAAATTTCATCATATATAGTTATAACGATTAATGATTAATTGTCTCCATTCAAAAAAGTGCTTAGTGCTTCTTATTCTCAATTAAGAGTCGACATTTTGAAAAATGCGGGTGGACCTATCATTTCGGTACGCACTGTATGTATTGGAATCTGTCGGGACCAATTGAAAAAACGTATGCAAGAGAAACGTATAAACGGTGCTTCACTGTATCTATGGGTCATTTTCAAAATTAGGTGTCATTTGAAAATTTGAAGTGTGTAAAAAAAAATCTTAGATCAAGTATAATTTTTTTAAAATAATTAATCAAATATACTTATATTACACTATTTAAATATTTTTTGTACA
Organism: Uloborus plumipes; assembly: GCA_038373865.1. Classification (NCBI taxonomy): domain Eukaryota; kingdom Metazoa; phylum Arthropoda; class Arachnida; order Araneae; family Uloboridae; genus Uloborus; species Uloborus plumipes. The sequence goes on along the minus strand of JAXGGA010020826.1, from coordinate 15,398 downwards.
CTTTCTTTTTAAAATTTCTTTTAGTTGGGGCATTTTTGAACAAATACTAATGTATTACATAAACTGACATTATATTAAACTTTAGTAATATTGGTATTAGCCCATTAACAGTTTTAAAATGAAAGTTATTAATGGTAACAGACATGACATACTGTAATGAAAAGATACAATAAAGCTGTGAAATATATATGTGTTCCTTTAGTACTGTTTATTTAAACTGAAATTGAGATGTATATTAAAACAAAGATTACAAAGAGCATTTATTTTTTGTAAATATAATTATTCAATATGATACTGTGTCAAACCTACATTAAATAAGAAATATTGCAGTTGCCGATCCAGTAAGACTTGAATTTGGTAATTTCATTACAATGTCATCAAATTCAGTTTCGTATTGTCATTTTCTGGGTAAAATTTTGCATGGTTCCAAACCTTTTCAAATATTTAACAATAAAAAAATTATCCTCCCTACTAACTATCTCTGAAACAAAATACTTTACCGACTTTTCCTTCGAGTTTCACGAGAACAAAATTTCCATTTCTTGTGTCTTTTATTTGAAAATCATTACACAAAAACTTTTCGGTAGACTGCTCTTGTGATTGTTTGGGTTTTTTTTTTTCAATATTATTGCTGCGTATTTTTCTATTTATCAATGTCAAAATTTTTGAAATCAAATCATGTGCAAACATTTTGTCTGCAAGATCAGCTCATATCTCTATATAGCATTTTGCTCTTTCCTAGAGAAAATATTTGATGGAGATGCATAGTTCCTTTTAAAACTGGTACGGCAGAAGGAATCGCATTTCTGAAAGCTTCCACATGTTGTTCAGACACAAAATAAATGTTAATCTTTATTTTATTTTTTAAAATATCGTATAGTGTCCTTGCATCAGGAATGCCTGCACCCTATGTCACCTCTTCCTTTATAGCAGTTCCCACTCTATCTACAGCCCTTTTATCATGATCCACTTCAGAGAAAGACCATGATCCATATTATGAAATTTTCCGAATTATTTTTGTTTAAAAGAAAATAAATTCTTCTGCCGATACTGTTGTAGGGATATCAGAAAAAAAGATGAAGTTTGAACTTCTGGTGCAATTTCTCGCAGCAGTATATCAAGAATTGGCTGAAGATGAGTCCAAACTGCTGCCGGCCCATGATCATTGCTCTCTGAAAGTGGGCAAAATGTAAATGGGTCTTTTAACTGTTTCAAATACAAAACCCCAGTGTGTAAAGAAGCTTGTTTTCTTGAGCTTCCAAAAGGAAAAGATTGAGCTTCGGTAGCAAATTTAGTTCTCTAGAGAGTGTTTCTATTTCTATACTGGAGTGAGTGCCATACTCATATGAAGAAAACAAAAATAGTTTAATAGTTTTATTTATTTATCTCTTATAAACCATCTATGTATTTCAAATTTACGCTTACATAAGAATTTTTTAATAAATTTTATTTACTTTCAGGTAATATTGGCATTAATTCTTTCATAAAGATATAATTTAAGATATTAGTTTAAAACTGTATTGAAAATCTAAACTAATTAATACAAAAGGACTTGTTATAATCATTATGAAACATTAATTGATTGAATTGGATTAAAACAAACATAAATTATAACAAAAAGAAGTATGTTTAATTGATATCTAATTTATTTCGCGCTGAAAATTCATACATATGCTTTATTTACAATATTTTCACACAGAAAACATGCAATTTCATTTACATATCAGAATATATATTCATTATTAGCGTTTTCAATAAATATATCAAATAAAGATATACAACTTGACTATATTCAGTGAGGAGTTCGGCACTTCTACTTCATAATAATTCTAAAAAATGAATAAATAATTACTTATAAAACATTTCTATTATAAGTAATAGTTTGAAAACTAGTGCCATACTGCGTACTTAGTACATTTTTGGTAGAAAATCATTTACTACTGAGCTCGTCAAATTTACCGAGTACATGGTACTCAGGGTATATCAAATATGTACCTGCCCACTGCAGAGTCGCAGTGGAAAATAAATATTTATAAGTATGAATGAAAACTAAGTATATGTAAAAAAAGTATTCAAATATAAATTTATAGTTATGCAACCATTTACTGCTGCTCGTCTAGTAAAAAATTTGATGACCATATTATAAAACACAAGTTAATCCTACACTGCATGAATTTTTATTTTTCTTAGAAAAAAATATATATATGTGTTTGTATATGTAATAAGAAAACATGGAAAAATATTTTAAAAAATTTAACTCTAAATTTTTATCACTTTCTAATTAAAAATAGTTTTGTTGCTAAATGGCTACACCATGCATTCAATAGATAAAAATGATTTTAAATGATAGTCTTGAAAACAGTTTTTTTTTCTTTTTTTTGTAAAAAAATAGAGGAATTGAACATTTGGTGCACTGTACTCTTGTAATCCTTTACATTTTGATATTTTGCATCGTTGTTTATCTTTCCGATGATCAATTCTGTCAAATTTGATATCTTTTGGAGGCCCTCTCGCCCAAGCTTTCTTTTTTCTTTTTGGTTTGTAACTCTAATTCCTCTGTAGCTAATGGTCTCTCTCTTTTTAATACGCTTTTATTAGTTTTACATGTGGGTTGTTTGTATGTGTGTATGTATGTATGTAACTCTGAATAAAAGATAAAATTCACGTTCTTTGCAAATATAAAAGTATTATATTTAATATTATTTTTAATACTAAAGGCTAAATTGTATTACATGTTGATGTATTATAATTGCATGTAAACTTAAGTACGGATATTCAGTAGTTTTGAAAATCAGAGGGAAACCAATAATGATCACAGCGCATTCCTATGTATAAAAGCGTGTGTTTTTTAGTTTTTTTTTAAACTAGATTTTAAAATTATTAAGGATTTTACTTGTCCGTGTAAGCACAACGTTTGTGCCAGCTGAACTCGAAAAAGAACACGTTTTGAAAGCTTTTCCCTATTGATTTTTTGTTTGTTCACTCTGTTGAACATCAACTAAGCATTGATAATTGCGAGGTCTAATAAACGGTAGAACAGCCGAAAGTACCACTTTTGGGTCCGTATGATTATTTTATACCTTCCAAAAAGAGAAAGAAGCTAGCGCGAAACATAAACAAAGCACATACTTCATGAACTACAGAGATGAATCGAAGTGTTATCTGGCTGATTACTGCATAATGTTGCCAAATGGCTACAGACATGTATTATGTCCTAGATTTTTTCCAAATAATTATTTTGATGTAGAACGCATCTTAAACGAAAGATAAATGTTTAGTTTATTCATGTTATTTTTTAAAAGACAAAGAAAAATATTTCATTGCAAAAAATAATTTCAAAACTTGGTAGTTTAAGTGATTTTAAAAGTTATCCATATGGATTTATTTGAGAGCATGTAATAGACCAGTGCTGCCATTTATGGAGGATAAATGGTGATAATAGCTTTAAATATACTCAATACTTGCTTTTTATGCATTGAGTTGCCTTATGACTATATTCTGCTATTCATAAGGAGGTCAAATTGGCAACACCATGCAATGTAGGGTTAAGAAACATTACACTTCGAATTGATGCAAAGATAAATTTAGCTCTGCATTCGTCGTTCCTTTATTAGACTTTATTGTTATTTTTATTTTTTAACATGGTACAGTTAGAATAGCTTTTATATTATTTAAAATTCATCTTGTTTAATAGCACTTGTTTGAACACTTTTACTACAGCAAAATTTAATTCTCTAAGTCTCTACAGGATCCTTAAGTGTTTAACCGAATAGTTAATTCTGAGCCAAAATGCTATTTGGTACGGCACTATTGAAAACTCTATCAAAATACACAACGAATTTTAAAAACTTCAAAGCATAACTGTTATGAGTTTTCTTGAATTCATATACTATTATTACAGAATTTACAGCTTTCAGAAATTTTCAAATATCAATCTAACTAATAACACCACGAATGAGCGGCGTACACAGACAAATTGTTTCAGGAGGGGGGGGGGTGGCACCTCATAAAATGTACCTAAGGAAGTAAATGTTTTGAATTTGCGATTTCAATGCTAATTTAATGTTACAAAAATAAATCATTTATTATTTTTTTTATCTATATATATAAAAATGAATGTTGGTAAATGTGTGTGTGTGTGTTCCCTAGGATCTCAGAAATTACCCGGGAGATTTGGCTGAAACTTTCGCCGTTTGTTCCTTTTGATACTGGGGAGGTTTAGAGACCAGTTTCAACAAAATCCGATGGGTAGTTATTTTTTTATTTCAATTTTAGACCTGATTCTGTCTTTGTAATTTCAATTTAAAACTCCATTTTCGAAGGCTTTCATCAATCCAATCGAGTTTTTAGTGTATCAACTCAACTCTCTGGCAGATAGTTAGAATTGCTTGCTACCGTAAATTTGGTGATCTTTTAAATCGCGCTAAGAGCCCTCAATAATGGAAGTTTTCCCAATAATTATCTCAAGTATAAAGGATAAAAAAAGGTATTTGATTAACAGATTAATCTTTTTTTTTTAAAAAACAAATGAGATTCAGTTTCATATTTCGGAACTCCTTTAGATTTGTAGAGGCTTAGATGCCATGCATTATTTTCCATACGAACACTATTTTGTTCCTCATACCTATTGCTGTTTTCAATCAAAGTATGTTACTATATTTTCTCGCCAAACATACAATCAATAGTTCGTTTCATGTTCATACTATTTGCTATGATATACCGCAATAGCCCCAAGAGCTTGGCGCCAAGGAAACTGAAAAACCTTCCGTAGTCAAAATCAACTTCAAATAACATTCCAATCTTTGTTACATACGACGTGATTTTCAGTCAAGAATAAGTTCCCTTAGCACCGTAAAAAATTTTTGCGTTTTTTAAATTTAAATCTATTTTTAGTGAAATCTGCCTTGACGACGGTTCCAGAATAGCAACCCTACACGCATTAGAAAAGGAACAACTTTGTCTCCTACCAAAAAAATACAGCAATAATATAGCAACAAATAAAACTGAAAAATCCATAACACTCTGGGAATCTTACTGATATTTTTTTAATTTCATTTTCATCAAGTTTTATATTTTTAAGAGTGGTTTTTAAGAAACTATTGAATCAACACACTATTTTAAGTTGTAGCATTGGCATATAGATGTCACTGCAGTAAGAGTTTTTACCGTTTTTACAAAGCGAAGGCTATTCCCTGCTTTTGCTTATCAACTGTCATAAATCACTCTAGTCCTCCCCCCCAGCGAATCCAGTAACCAGGTCTCCTCCGAGTTGACTTGCTGATTCTACCCCCACCCCCATGCCCCTCCAAACAATTGCTTTTCACCTCAAAGTACATGCGAACGGTGGGGGTCAGTGGAACGGAGTGTTACGTCATCAGTGAGCTCTGGAATATATCGTCGGCACCATGCTAAAATAACGAATGTGAAAAATCTCGTTTTTCATGTTCGAAGGTTTCCCGTAGTACTAAAAAAGGGCTACCCTCTGGTAAAATGATGAATCTGTTAAATGGTCGTAAGACAATGGCATTTTTACGAGTTCACAGCTTTGCCCGATTAATTTATGCTATACCAGTGGCGGCGCCAGCTATGGGGCAGGGGGGGGGGCAATTGTCCCCCCGTCGGAAGCGTCTTGTCCCCCCCCATCGGGGAAAATTTCTAACTTCGTCGGGAAAATCCGACGATCAATTTTTCCGACAGAAATCTGAGTGCCGAAAATCTTTCCGATCCCGACGGATCAGTAAACTGTTTTCAATAAAAATATTCAATAAAAAAAACTATTTTTTTCTCTAAAATATTCTCATTATTTAACGAATTACGCGTTTTCAGACCAATTTTGAACACGAGAACCTTCGGGAGACAACAGGAGCAAACTGGAACAACAAGGTAGCAACAGGATGCATCGGCTAGATATCGTCGTATCTCTTTTGAACGAACGTAAGTTCTGCTGGAGAAAGTTATTTTTGTTCAGGTTGAAAAGGACAAATCGTCCTCTTTTTTCTTACCAGCTGTCCTTACCCGCAAATCGCCAGCAGCATGGCATACGGACATTCATTGTCACTTTTTGAGAATCTGATAATCATCAACAATCAATAGCTGTTCTCTGCCTCATTTCTTAAAACCAGCCGCTAGACACGTGTTTCTCTCCAGGGTCTTTGCCACCCTCTGAGGAGGAGCGATACTTCAGACTCGGGGATTAGACCTCTTTTTCTTCTCGTAAACAAGTGCCGCGGGCTCCTGAGCGTTGTGCATAGAGAGCTAGTAAAGAATAGTCTGAAGAAACGAAGCATACCCTAGGCCACAGTTCAAATTCGCCCTTCGCGCCGTCACGTCATGGTGACTAAAACTTTTCATTCACGGAGTTACTTCTTAACAAGAGAAAAAAAATCTTAACCAAAATTTAAACGAATTGAAACTTATTAGAACAGAACAGATGTAAATCATATCCAGAAGTAACTGGGTAAGTGTGTGTTATAAACTTTTGAAATGCTTTTTTTAGCAATAGGGGCAGTATGAATTTCATCTTTTTTTTGTGTGTTTTCTTTCTTCGTTTCTTTCTTTCTTTCATTTAAAACCGTACACATTTAGATAGCAAAGAGTTAAAAATTAAATCTACACCCTTTGTGTTTAGAGGTGAGGAAAAAAAATGTTGATACTTTTTTTTCGCTCATATTTTTCACTCTCAAGCAGACTAGTTTATAAGATAATTCTTTTTATTTATTAAGTTCAATTACACTTCATTTGCTTTTCATTTCCTTTATCATTTAATATTTTCGTTTTGTGTATCTCTGAAATTCTTTCGAAAAATAAAATTCTAAATGTACCAGGTGTGTGGGTATGAAACCGGAATTTCCCATAAGTGGCGATAGATGTCGATGTAGTTACCGACTCATCACGTCAGCGGTGTCTTGTTATTGTATTGATATCTGACAAAGATTTCCAACTCACAATAACACGAGTTTCATTCAGTAGCATTAGTTTATTAGGGATAAACATGTCGAGTTTTGTGCCAACAAATTACGATTTGCCGACATCACTAGTTTTCTGTTTTCATCTGAAGAAAACCGCAGCCGAATCGCATCGAATGCTTGTGGAGGCGTATGGTGAGCATGCTCTCGGTAAAACAGTGTTTCGAGTGGTTCAAACGGTTCAGAAGTGGCGACTTTGACGTGAGGAACGAAGAACGTGGAAGTCCACCGAAAAAGTTTGAAGACGCTGAATTGCAAGCCTTGTTGGACGAAGACCTGGGGAAACTGTCAATACTGAACGCTACCGACAACAAATGACCAATTTGAATCGAGCTTTGGGTGCAAAACGACCAAAATGAAACAAAGACAACACAAGGTGATTTTGCTGCATGACGACGCACCAGCACACAAAGCAAAACGGGTCCAGGAAACGATAGAGTCGTTCCGTTGGGAGATTCTTTTGCATGCGGCTTACTCACCGGACCTTGCCCCATCCGATTATTACTTGTTTGCATCGATGAGATACGCACTTACTGCGCAGCGCTTAACTTCTTACGAAGCTGTACGAAAATGGCTCGATGACTGGTTTGCCTCAAAAAATCAACAGTTCTTATGGCGCGGAATCCACAAATTGCCAGAACGATGGCAAAAATGTATAGATAGCTACGGACAATACTTTGAATAAGGTACTTTGAATCATATCATTACAATAAACGTGTTTTTCCTGTAGAAAAATTCCGGTTTCATACTTACACACCTGGTACGTACATCTTTATCCTTTTGTTTAGTTTCAATCCTGATCGTAAACCCCCGACGCAACAAGGAAGGGGGTTGACGTGAATGTGTATTTGTCGATCTATCTGTGGCACTCTACAGGCTGATCGGATGGACCGTTTCGAAAAAAAATTTTTTTTGAAAGGAGAGTGTTCTCAGCTAGATTGCGTTTTCGAATGACATTAACCCATCAATGCCTTTAGCCTCCCTTTTTAAGGACGGTCCAAAATAGGGTCTTAATTTCCCCAAAATGAACAAAGCTCAAACTTCTTGCATTGAAAAAGGGGCTCCTTGTAGCCCCGAAACACGTGTCTGCAATATACCTGTATATTTGCGCATTTTTAACGTTGGATTTAAACTTCAGAAATAATAGTGTTCAATTAGTACCTTGGTATTATTTCAATTCGTCATTAACAGATTGCAGCACATAACCATTGTAAAGTGTATTCGGTAGCAGTTGTAATATGATCTTTATATCGTAGGCAGAAAAAAATTTTAGTTAAAAAAGTATGTACCCTCTTGGGCTATTGTAACTTTTAAGGGACGATTTTTCTTTCCTTAATAAAGAAATTATTTTTTACATAATATTTTTTTTATTATTTTTCCTGTCCATTAAACACTGTTTGTAACCAAAAAGTATACAAAATATCTTTGGAAAAAAAATGTCAGGCATTAATGGGTTAATTAACAAAGATATTAATTAAAAACCTTTAAAAGGTTTTTCACGATTTTTGAAGAGAAAAAAAAAACAAGAGAAAAGTAAAACAACAGTATCAAAATGAAAAAAAAATTCTGCATCTGATAGAATGTGTTTGAAACTTCCATGTTATTTAGAATTCGAATGCTAACGTTTTTTAGAAAATGCGGCTAAGCCTTAAATTTACGCAATTGGAAAACGATGTCATTGTTGGCCTACGAAGAAAGAAAACTCAATGATTTAAAATATTTTTCTGCTGCCATTTTATATTTGTTAACAATTAAAATACTTGTAGCTGATTTTAGTATGAGGTTTTAAAAGAATATTCAATTTTCCCTCTTTATTCTGCTTTTACGACTAGCAAATTTACTAATAAGGATTATCGTTCCTTTTCCGCGTTTACCTGGTCCTCTTGAAAACAACTGAACGTATTTAAATTTAAAATGCTTTTTGTTCAGTGTAGTTCGTTTTAATATGAGGTCGGCAATCAGGGTCTGGGGCTTTTTACTTTTTTTAATTTAATCCTAATACTTGTACTGTTTTGTTTTGGGTTTATGGTCAGAATGATTACCTTTTATGCGAATGCACCATAAAAAATTAAAACACTGGAGAACGGGGGGGGGGGGCACTTTTAATTTTAAATTATACCTGTGCCCCCCTGTCGGGCATTTCCTAGCGCCACCTCTGTGCTATACTTACGAATATGATATTCAACCGTTTACACAGTTAAACAAATAAAAAAATTATATTTTTAAGGATTTATTGCCTTATCTTGCGTTCAATAAAAGTTTTTCTTAGTAAAACAAAACGTTTTTTTTTTTCAATCTTTTCATCCATTATTATTAACTTTTATAGCAATTTTGTAGCCTAGATGTAAAGTATCGAAAATGAATGCCATGAAATTCCATTGCAAACTATCGAATATTGTCTAAAATTTCCTATTCAATATTTTACCTTCAATTTAATGACTTTCGACCAAAAATGTTGATTTTGGTAAAGTAGCGAATATTTTTAAACAATTATTATTGATTATGTTACAAGCAATTAAAATTAAAATGATATATTCGAACGATAATTTTACACTTAAAAATAGCTATAAAAATTTAAAAACTGAAAATACCCAAACTCGTCGGGGTGAGAAGTTGACGGTATTTGGCGGCGTACTGGGTTAACTTCGTATTTTGGGAACGTATTTTTTTTTGCTTCGTTTTTTGAAATATTTTTGGAACCGGTCTTAATCTAAAAATCCCTACCCCTAAATGAGATTTTACAAAGCGCCAAGCTCTAAAACTTCGAAAAAGCATTTTGATTCCCATGCTAACATTTTAAATTTGTTCGATATTATTCATTTTTTTAAACCCCAATTACCCACGTACCTACTCTGATGAGTTTTTAATCAGATGTTGTGACTGGATTAAAAGAAAAACAAGCGAACGACCAAGCACCCACTGGAAAACGTACATAAACTGGACATTATTTTACACAGAAAAACACATAAAATACTTTTAAAAAAATTTATATGTACAGAAACAGACAATAACATTTCTTTTAAAGTTTTAGTCGGAAAATGTGAAGTTAAGTCTTCAAATTTTGCGATGTAGACTGTATTATTTTGTACTGAAATGGATGCACGTTTAGATCCACAGTAAACTCCTGATTATTCGTGGAATTAGGTGGCACGGTAACCGCGGATAAATGAATACCGCGGGTAATCGAACAATAAGTAAAAAGTGATATTAATGTTTCCAACAGATAAAAAACAGAAAATCAATAACACGATACATACATTTGAGTTATGGCAAAAATGGCAACATTGAATGTAAAAATATCTTCAGAAGCTAAAAACGAACAAGAACGTATTTCATTTTTTTTTCATTTAGTAAATTATCTGCATAAAACAAGAAAACAAAAGTGCGAACGACCCACGGATACTCAGAGCCACTGGTCATCCAACCGCCGATAATCGGGAGTTGACTGCGTTTCTTTCAGTAAAATGTGCTGCAATCCCGAATCGATAGTTTAATAGATTGATATAAATGCTTTCCTAAAATGACGATAGTGTTTCTGTACATAAAATAAACGGTTCATGTAGCCTAAAACACTATTCAAAGAAAAACAGGGGAAGGAGAAACCTCTCTGCAGCCACCTCCACTGGGTGAGTTCTGCTCCGTTTTCGCACAGAAAACGAACCAAGAGCTGCGTTTACACTTCGCCGGAGAAATGTGCAGCGGTAAATTTCTCTAACAAGCGTCAGCTACCGGATAGGAATTTAGAGATCGCGGGCTCCCCGATTGCATGGAATGACAATATAAAAATTCTTGGCATTTATTTCAACAACAACCTGACGTTTAAAAACCATATTAGCTACTTATCAAAAAAAAAACCTATAAATACAGTAACATTTTGAAAGTTATTGCTTCCAAAAAATGGGGGGCAAGAACCCATCACCTGCTTAATATCGTGGAAAGTTGCATTTGTAGTTGTATGAATTATGGAAGTCAGATCTTCATGGCCTCTTCAGACTCCGATAAAAAAAAATAGAAACTATGTTTCATACGGCAGTAAGAATTGCATTAGGGCTCCCGCGATTTACGCCAATTCCGGTTCTACTGAAAGAAGCTTGCTTGATGCCAGTGTCGTTGAGACATAAAATGAAAGCCGAGATGTAATACATCAAACAAATCGCTCTGAGAAATTTTTCTGCGACCAGAAAGATGTTACTCTCCTATGCGGTGCCTAGACTTCCGGCAATCTCAGCGAAAATACCTCTTGCATGTCTATGCAAAAACCTGCTTCCAGATCTAAACATCTATCCTAGTCAATTTATCCCTTTCTCTCTACCGATAAAACTAAACCCGGAAGCTTTCAAAATTCACTGCGAGGATTTGCTGTTCCAAAAGAAACACCTAACGAATCAGATGATTAAGCACATGTATGATTACTACAAGGGAACTCACTGGAGAGAGCACAACTCAGTTGCAACGGACGCCTCCAAGAAAGCCAGTTAAGTGGCAATTGGGATCTATCACCTCAAGAGGGACGAGAGGATCTGTGGGAGGGTCCCCGAAGGGAATTACATCTTCACAGCGGAAGGGCTCGCAATTTGGCTGGCGGTAAGACGTTTCGGAATGTTGGAAAGCAATTTGAAAATTCTGACGGACAGTTTGTCAGTGTTAAAAGCTCTCGAAAACGCCAACAAGAAATCCCCCAAAATCATCCTGATGATTATCAACATGATTGCATCCTGCATACATTCGGGCCAAAAAGTTGAACTTGTATGGACTCCCTCACATAGCGGAATCCACGAAAATGAGGTCGCCGACAAGCTGGCGGACACTGGCCACATGGAAAACAAAATCCTCCACTGGATATCCCCAGAGGACACTATTTACAATGTCAAAACCAAGTATCAAATAGAATGGAACGACTCCTGGAATAAGACTAAGTACGCCAAAAACTATGGTCACTTGGCATCGGTGAATAAAAAGACAAGGACTATAACCCGCAACAGGCAGGAGGATGTGCTCCTCGCGAGAGCTAGAACAAGAACACTGATGTCAAATGTTAACCTGCACAAGATTAGAGTCATAACTTCCCCCATGTGTGCGACCTGCAATGTTCCAGATACAACTGATCATATCCTTCTGGTCTGTCGAAAATTTGAAACCCAACGAAATGTACTCCGTGCAAAATTTGGTTGTACCCCGTTATCCTTTAGTTCTATCTTCTGGTTTTCCTCTCGATCTGGACGTCAGGCAGCGACCGTATTGGAGTTTCTTCGCGCGACTGGTCTTTACTGAACTTTCTGGCGGACGAGCCCTTTTGAATGTTTTCCTCCTGGACTTTTGACCTTTTACTAACTGTTACTCTAGACTGGCAATAGAGAATGGAGTATTGGAGGCAAAGCCGCTTTCTTCCAGCCAGCTTTTCATATGCCTCATCCCAAACAAATGAACAAATGAACAAAATGTTCGCTGTGTGAAAAATTGTTTTCTCCCTAAACACCCGTGAATAAGCTGAGAATAAATGTCCCATATTAAAACTCTGATGCCTCACACAAGAGTTGATTTATCGGATTCAACGGCACACCGAAGCCGCTCAAGTAACATCCCATGCTAATAACGATTTTGATTTTATGCATACTTTGAGGAATTTTTAACATTTTTTTCGTCGCGAAAGTTTTTATGCCACTATTGCTTTTTTATTTTTATAAATGGTATGATCTGCATCATAATCAGCGTTGAAATTCAAATGGTTCGTAACATCATTCAATTTTTGCATGCAGAAGTGGATTTACAGTTTGAATGAAAAAAGTAGTAGTTTGTGTATTTTGTAATATTCAACGACAGCTCAAGATCTTCATTTTCTTATCAAGAAGGCACTATTAAGTGTCAAGTAATATTTAATACATTTGATTACGTAAATGTAATGCCTTCTCTGCTGTCTCGTAAAATTGAGACAACACTCATTTTTTGTCATGGTGTTTTAAGGTTGTGATATTTGACAATCAGAGTGATTCAAAACTGTACGTGATGTAAACAAATACTAAAATAATTTCAAGTTTTCTTTTTTTCTTTTCCTGTTTGTAGAAAGACCTTCTCCTTTTCTGAACCTTTCCTGCTGTCATTTCGGCCTGCAAGTCTTTCTCCTGTCACTTTTAGCCATAGCTCGAAATGAAAATGCATTGCTCAAATTATAGATTAAGATAAATGTATGAACATCGTGCAGTACATAGCATGTTTATATGCAGAATGAGGTGGAGTGCGATTACGTTTGGATAGTGATTCAAAGTGACCACTGACAGCACCAAAAGTGACCACTCACTTTTTTTTGGGGGGCTTAGTGGCCACTGGTATTTTTTTTTTTTCGTCTAGAGCTTTAGAAGATGGGGAACAAAAGTCTAAATAAATTTTCGTGCATGCGGAAAAGGTACCACTTATGAATGTAATAATGACTGTTCAATTTGAGTTTCGTGTATCTCTGCAGCCAATTTACTGTCGAAATTTCTATCGAGGTTTAAGATCAATTTTCGTATACCATGTTTCGCACCATTTTCGAATATTCCAAAGGGTTTTCTGGGTTTCCTCTAACACATTACTAAGACAGACCCCAGAGCTGATTAAAAAGATGTCATCCGCATACGTAAGCAACTTTACTTTCTTTGAACTGATCTAGCACAGATCTTTGACATAAAGTTGGAATAGAAGGGGACTCAGAACCGACCCCTGAGGAACCCCTCTATTGGCGGATAGTTCCACCGAGAGAGTTTTTCTCCATTTAACCTGAAATGATCTATTTGAGATCAGGTTGTGAATCCAAAGAGCCATATATTCCCATTGATCCCTATCTGGAGCAGTTTCCATCCTAGGCCATTCACCCAAACCGAATCGTAAGCTGCTTTCAGATCGAGAGCAGTAAAAATAATGAAGTTTTTTTGAGAGCGAGCTTTAAATATTTCATGATGAATAATAGAAAGGACAGTGTCGCAACTCCTGAATGGCAGAAAGCCAAACTGGTTGTCGGGAAAAAAATTTCATTCAGGCAAAATGTTTTGAGTCTACTCAAAATCATTCTCTCCAATGTTTTAGCTAATACTGAAGTTAGGGAAATTGGTCTGTAGGACTTTATGTTATCATGTGGCTTCCCACTTTTATGAATTTGGATTATATGTGCTTTTTTGAACATCTTCGGCACATCGCCATTCACCCACAAATTATTCAGGATGTTTAGCAGCCTTATTTGGTTGTTCCCATTAATACTTTTTAGGGCTTTTGCAGTGATACTATCCGGACCCGGAGAGGTATTTCTGTTTCAGCTGATTGCCTGTTGTAGTTCATTAATGTTGAACCTTTCGTTTAGCCAACAGTTTCCACTAAAGTCCAGGGGGATGAATTATTTAATGCTCTGCTTTTGGAAAGATATTGCGAATGCGTTAGCTTGAGCTTCAGGGAAAATGATATCGCCAGCATTTGTCGAGAGGGTGAGGTTTGAACCCGGGCTATCATGATGGCGGTTGTTCAGACTTTTTAGGATTTTGAAAATAGATTTATTTTTTCCTGCCTTTTCCAGAGTATTATTCCAAAATCTTCTTTTTAGGTTGTTACATGTTATTTTTAATCTGGCGGCATATTTTTTGTATTCCATCCAGGCATTTCTGTCAAAGGATCTCATGGCGATGCGGAGGTATTTCCTCTTCTGCCCCCGTAAAAAACTACATGTGCTATACCACCAGGGATTTCCTTTGTAGTTATCATCCTTCACCAATTTGCTATTTGTTTCTAGGACTTTTGTCATGACCTTGTAGAGATTGGATACATTTTCTTGCTCTAAGTTGTGTAAGTGTTCATTTAGATCTGCTTTGAATCCATCCCAATTGATTTTACATCTGGTATTGATAATCCGCGACATACCATTGAGGATGACTTTTACGGGGAAATGATCACTATCGCATGGGTCTGGGAAAACTTCGAAAGTGACTTCATTGAAAAGATCACTCGACACAATCGAAAGGTCGAGAAGATTTGATGTTTGTGAGTCGGCAATATGAGTTGGGATTGAGGTATTCAGCAGAAACATCTGATTATCGAGTATCCAATCAAGGAGACACTCTGCGTCCGTCGTATTATTCTTACCGCCTAGAGCCCTATGGTGGGTATTAAAGTCTCCCACGAGAATAAACGGAGGGATAAGATAGTTCTTTAATTGATTTAGCCAGTTTATGTGCCACTTGCCATCGGGAGAGTAAATGTTAAAGATACGGATGTTTTTGTCATTAATGAACACTGAGATCCCTAGGATTTCAACGTTACTTGCTGGGAGTTTGAGATTAATTTCTTTGGCAGAGAGGTGATTGTTGATAGCAGTAAGAAGTCCCCAACCAGGGCGATTCGTCCTGTCCTTTCTAAAAATAACTTTGTTGCTTAACGAAAAGGGGATATCACTCTTAAGGAAAGTCTCTTTGG
>JAXGGA010020825.1:0-17601 GCA_038373865.1 Uloborus plumipes | reverse complement strand
TAAAACGTAGGATAAAGAGCAGTATACATCTTCTTCAGGGGCCTGAAGAACACTGAACTTGTGAATTGTGCGTTTGAAATCAATCCACCTCCTTAGTGATTCTTCAGGCTTTCGAATCAGCTGACGATCGTTGAAGATAGCTAAGGATCAAGACAGAACAGCTCCTGCGCATTTGGTAAAATATTTAACATTTCTCACGTGTTGCAAACATTTGCATTTGATTATTCTGTAATACTTTATATTCAGAACTTGTATGTAAAACGTAGGATAAAGAGCAGTACATCTTCTTCAGGGGCCTGAAGAACACTGAACTTGTGAATTGTGCGTTTGAAATCAATCCACCTTTTTAGTGATTCTTCAGGCTTTCGAATCAGCTGACGATCGTTGAAGGTAGCTAAGGATCAAGACAGAACAGCTCCTGTGCATTTGGTAAAATATTTAACATTCCTCACATGTTGAAAATGTTTGCATTTGATTATTCTGTAATACCTTATATTCAAAACTTGTATGTAAACCGTAGAATAAAGAGCAGGACTTCTTCTTAAGCGGCCTGAAGAACGCTAAACTTATGAATTGTGCTTTTGAAATCAATCCACATTTTTATTGATTCTTCAGGCTTTCGAATCAGCTGACGATCGTTGAAGGTAGCTAAGGATCAAGACAGAACAGCTCCTGTGCATTTGGTAAAATATTTAACATTCCTCACGTGTTGAAAATGTTTGCATTTAATTATCTTGTAATACCTTATGTTTAGAACTTGTATGTAAAAGGTAGAAAAAAGAGCAGGACTTCTTCTTAAGAGGCCTGAAGAACACTGAAATTGTGAATTGTGCTTTTGAATTCAATAAACATTTTCAGTGATTCTTCAGGCTGTCGAATCAGCTGACCATCGTTGACGATAGCTAAGGATCAAGACAGAACAGCTCCTGTGCATTTGGTAAAATATTTAACATTCCTCACATGTTGAAAATGTTTGCATTTCATTATCCTGTAATACCTTCTGTTCAGAACTTGTACGTAAAACGTAGAAAAAAGAGCAGTACATCTTCTTCAGGGGCCTGAAGAACACTGAACTTGTGAATTGTGCTTTTGAAATCAATCCACCTCTTTAGTGATTCTTCAGGCTTTCGAATCAGCTGACGATCGTTGAAGGTAGCTAAGGATCAAGACAGAACAGCTCCTGTGCATTTGGTAAAATATTTAACATTCCTCACGTGTTGAAAATGTTTGCATTTAATTATCCTGTAATACCTTATGTTTAGAACTTGTATGTAAAAGGTAGAAAAAAGAGCAGGACTTCTTCTTAAGAGGCCTGAAGAACACTGAACTTGTGAATTGTGCTTTTGAATTCAATAAACATTTTCAGTGATTCTTCAGGCTGTCGAATCAGCTGACGATCGTTGACGATAGCTAGGGATCAAGACAGAACAGCTCCTGCGCATTTGGTAAAATATTTAACATTTCTCACGTGTTGCAAACGTTTGCATTTGATTATTCTGTAATACTTTATATTCAGAACTTGTATGTAAAACGTAGGATAAAGAGCAGTATACATCTTCTTCAGGGGCCTGAAGAACACTGAACTTGTGAATTGTGCTTTTGAAATCAATCCACCTCTTTAGTGATTCTTCAGGCTTTCGAATCAGCTGACGATCGTTGAAGATAGCTAAGGATCAAGACAGAACAGCTCCTGTGCATTTGGTAAAATATTTAACATTCCTCACGTGTTGAAAATGTTTGCATTTAATTATCTTGTAATACCTTATGTTTAGAACTTGTATGTAAAAGGTAGAAAAAAGAGCAGGACTTCTTCTTAAGAGGCCTGAAGAACACTGAAATTGTGAATTGTGCTTTTGAATTCAATAAACATTTTCAGTGATTCTTCAGGCTGTCGAATCAGCTGACCATCGTTGACGATAGCTAAGGATCAAGACAGAACAGCTCCTGTGCATTTGGTAAAATATTTAACATTCCTCACGTGTTGCAAACGTTTGCATTTGATTATTCTGTAATACTTTATATTCAGAACTTGTATGTAAAACGTAGGATAAAGAGCAGTACATCTTCTTCAGGGGCCTGAAGAACACTGAACTTGTGAATTGTGCGTTTGAAATCAATCCACCTTTTTAGTGATTCTTCAGGCTTTCGAATCAGCTGACGATCGTTGAAGATAGCTAAGGATCAAGACAGAACAGCTCCTGTGCATTTGGAAAAATATTTAACATTCCTCACATGTTGAAAATGTTTGCATTTGATTATTCTGTAATACCTTATATTCAAAACTTGTATGTAAACCGTAGAATAAAGAGCAGGACTTCTTCTTAAGAGGCCTGAAGAACACTGAACTTGTGAATTGTGCTTTTGAAATCAATCAACATTTTTAGTGATTCTTCAGGCTGTCGAATCAGCTGACGATCGTTGACGATAGCTAAGGATCAAGACAGAACAGCTCATGTGCATTTGGTAAAATATTTAACATTCCTCACATTTTGAAAATGTTTGCTTTTGATTATTCTGTAATTCCTTATATTCAGAACTTGTATGTAAGATGTAGAATAAAGAGCAAGACTTCTTCTTAAGAGGCCTGAAGAACACTAAACTTGTAAATTGCTTTTGAAAATAATGCACATTTTTAGTGATTCTTCAGGCTGTCGAATTAGCTAACGATCGTTGAAGATAGCTAGGGATCGAGACAGAACAGCTCCTGCGCATTTGCTAAAATATTTAACATTCCTTACGTGTTGCAAACGTTTGCATTTGATTATTCTGTAATACCTTATATTCAGAACTTGTATGTAAAACGTAGGGTAAAGAGCAGGACTTCTTCTTAAGAAGCCTGAAGAACACTGAACATGTGAATTGTGCTTTCGAAATCAATGCACATTTTTAGTGATTCTTCAAGCTGTCGAATCAGCTGACGATCGTTGAAGATAGCTAAGGATCAAGACAGAACAGCTCCTGCGCATTTGGTAAATTATTTAACATGCCTCACATGTTGAAAATGTGTGCATTTGATTATTCTGTAATTCAGAACTCGTATGTAAAACGTAGAATAAAGAGCAGGACTTCTTCTTCAGGGGCCTGAAGAACACTGAACTTGTGAATTGTTCTTTTGAAATCAATCCACCTTTTTAGTGATTCTTCAGGCTTTCGAATCAGCTGACGATCGTTGAAGATAGCTAAGGATCAAGACAGAACAGCTCCTGCGCATTTGGTAAAATATTTAACATTCCTCACATGTTGAAAATGTGAGCATTTGATTATTCTGTAATTCAGAACTTGTATGTAAAACGTAGAATAAAAAGCAGGACATCTTCTTCAGGGGCCTCAAGAACGCTGAACTTGTGAATTGTGCTTTTGAAATCAATCCACCTTTTTAGTGATTCTTCAGGCTTTCGAATCAGCTGACGATCGTTGAAGATAGCTAAGGATCAAGACAGAACAGCCCCTGCGCATTGGGTAAAATATTTAACATTCCTCACATGTTGAAAATGTTTGCATTCGATTTACCTGTAATACCTTATATTCAGAACTTGTATGTAAAACGTAGAATAAAGTGCAGGACTTCTTCTTACGTTGCCTGAAGAACACTGAACTTGTGAATTGTGCTTTTGAAATCAATTGACATTTTTAGTGATTCTCTAGGCTGTCGAATCAGTTGACGATCGTTGAAGATAGCTAAGTATCAAGACAGAAGAGCTCCAGCCGCATTTGGTGAAATATTTAATGTTTCTCACATGTTGAAAATGTTTGCATTTGATTATTCTGTAATGCCTTATATTCAGAAATTGTATGTAAAACGTAGAATAGAGACTTCTTCTTAAGGGGCCTGGTTCGCTGAAGCTGTTCGATCCAATCGTGTGCAATTAGAATAACCTACGAATTTGTGTAAAGTTGATTGGTAGTGGGAAAGTATGAACCTGACAATGTCAAATAATTAAAAGTAATCATCCAGCCTGACGAATGCTATTTTTTCTTTCTGTTGGTAGACAATTCTGGTGTAACCTTACACAGAAATTCGTGAAACGTTACGCTATAGGATCATTACCATTGTGTAACCTTTCACCATATACATCGGTTAAGTTACTCGATCGCAGTGGAGGCAGCACTTCTGGCCACCGTATTTATGAAGTTAGGTTACACATTTTTTTTCCAGTGTTCAAGAGATGATGACGTCATTTCCCCGGTCGGATTTTTTTGCTCTTCGACCACGGGAGCCAATCGAACAAGAATCTTGCCTAGCGTCACGGGTGGAGACAGGTTTTCTCCCGAATTCCCACCACGCTGCTGATCAGGGTGGCCGTACTAGGTAAAAATCAAAGTAATGCTGTTCTAAAATTGGAAATATTGTTGATATTTAACAGGTGGATACTTCTCTATTTGTTACACTGAATGTTAACTAGGGAAGTTGACTTGTCTTATTTATAGGATGAAAGCTCTCTTTATGTTTGCTACAAAAGCCTAGGTGCTGCTACAAGATCCTCCACCCTTATATCCCCCTCTCCCAGAAGAAGACTGCATCCTTATCTGCAGTGGAAGGATTTATAGCTGGCGGAGGAGCCACCAATCCCTTCGTGTTGATCGGTTAATGGTTAAAATGAGTGGGGAAATTTTTCTCCGGAGTTTAGCGGCAAGAAGAAGGACACTGTGTGTGCCTCGTGTGTGGGAGCAGACGCATTGAACAAAGCACCAATGCATTTGAATGTACAAGTGAGTGTTATTTCTTCATTTTTAGAAATAGATCACTAAATAAAGAGAATCCTTTTTGAACTTCAACAAATCAGTAATATTTCTACTAATAGCTGATTGATTTTCCCGGACGACATGGCAGTATATTTATTTGGTGGTTCTTAAACCACTCGATTATTCAAGCCCAAATTGTCAACGCTACCCGATTTAAGTCGGAAAATGTACTACTTACTGCTTACGGTTTTGTTTTTCGTAGAGCACCATTAAGGAGGAAATCCTTTTCGTCAGGCTCGTTATTTCGAACTTTTTCGAACGAACGGTAGGGACCCATTATAAATTATCCCCGAAAACAGCAAAAACACGCCCAATTACATGTAAATACATTGATTTCTTAAATTCGGAAAGAGGGAGCAATTAACCCCCCTAAACTACAGGCCTGGATTTAGCCCAGAACTCATGCCATAAGTACTCCTTTATAGGGTAGGAAACCATTCACAACAACACATTCACACCAAGAAAGAACATGACAGAAGAGAGTGAGAAAGTATATCCATGCCTTAGCTCTGATTCGAACCCGGAACCTCCCCATCCGCAGTCAGACTTCTCTATCCACGAAACAAAATGGTCGGCTGACGGTAAATTTACAAGTTGCAAGAGAACTGACGTTGTACACTGTTTCAATGCTGCAACATTGTCTTTTTGTGTATATTTATTCAAAATATGACAATTAATATATTAGAAACTTTTTATTAACTGTGAGGGTTATTATTATTATTATTAAAATTATTTTGATCTCATCGTAGTTTCTTGGTGAAATACTTTAAAGAAAAATATTTAAAAATATTTTTTCAGCCGATTAATCGGCAGAATTTTGCAAATTATTAATAATAGGCAAAGTGGCAGATTATGGCCCATTTAATCGGTACTGCCAATTAATCAGTACGTCTCCAATTGTAACCTCCTCTTTTTCATGCTCATAAGCATAATCATAATCGATTACGTGTTCTTGAAGTTCACATCGTTTGGCTAAATAGTTCATGGAGCGTTACTTGAAATGATACAAAATGCTAAAAAGATAAAAGTTTTCAGATGAGAGAGAAACCGTTGACGACAGGTCTTGCTCACTGAAAAGAGTATGGGAATTTGCGTGGTGTTTATTCTTCAAGCGAGATTGATCAGGTATGAGGAATTCTTGACCCCACAAAGTCAGAGATCTTTTTAGCGCCTCTACAATAGGATGTATCACGATTTTTTTTTTTGGAAATTCAAAATTTCAAGTAGATAAAAAGTGGTCACTATATTCATAACAATTTCTGGAAACCTAAAAATTGAATTTTAGCTACAATGCATTTTTATTGACAGATAAGTAGGCCATTTTTGCACTAAAATAATTATTTTTGCTTTACACATAATTTATACATTATTTTAAAAAATCATCGTTTTTATTGAAAAAACTTGAAACTTTAAGGTAATCCCGGCAGACCTAAATATTTTTTAGATACAAAACAATTTTTTTTGATAACTATGTGAAAATATGGTGACAACTTTTTATCAACTTGAAATTTTGAATTTTCAAAAATAATTTCTCATGATACACCCTACACTACAAGCGTATCTTATGCCCTAAAAACCGGAAGTATAGGCCTCAAAAATGTAGTCACTAGTCAAGCGTATTTTTATTGTTCATGTTCCCTTGTATCCGTTCTTGATTGAGATTATTTGCTATCAATCATTTTTGAGCACGTTAACCTTTCTTATAGTAGAAAAAAAACTAATTAATTCGAGCAACAAACTATAGTAAAAAAAAACCAAGGGTTTGCACTAAACATATGACAGCTAAAATTAAAATATAAATTAACTTTAAACAATTCATGTTGCAGACAATAAATATAAGTTTATTCCTACGAAGTCTTTAAAACATAGAATAATATTCATTATGATGCTTAAAAAATATGAAAAGATTAAATGAAATTTGTGTAATATTAAAAAATACGTAACTTTTAAAAACACCTGGCTGTAATTATTCATTGCACAAACTTTTAGTTTGTCAGAAACGAGTTTGACTAGTGACGTATATAGCACCCCAGCGGTTGGGGGGGGGGGGGTGCACGAGGTTTGAGGGCGCAAGATCCATAAAAATAACCTTATGAGTTACACTGAAAATATGTTTTTCAGTAACATATAATTTTCTTCGGGGGGAGGGGGGTTGCTATGATCTATGCACGAGGTTTGAGGGCGCAAGATCCATAAAAATAACCTTACGAGTTACACTGAAAATATGTTTTATATTATAGTAAAATATAATTTTCTTCGGGGGGGAGGGGCGCACCTAGATCTATGTACACTACTGAGTTTTACTTTAAAATTTTTTTAAAGGAATGAGCAATAATATGGTCTTCAGTATTTTTTGTATATTTACTTCTCTTAAATGAATTTCAAGCCGGCGACTCTAAAGATAGGCGGCTAATACGGGAGGCAGGGGGTCAGCTGCCCCCTCACTTTCAAATGTAAAACCACTCCACTTTTCCACTTCAAAATTAATAATCGACCGAAAAATGAAAAAACTGATACTCTCATGTTTAAAGAAAGAAGAATTGACTAAATTAAGTGTGTGTTTTACGTTTTTCTATGACCTCATAAAATTTAAAATAGAGGTGTACATTGGAAGGAAGGAAGAAAGCTACTATGGTTATCTGTCCAGATTTTTGTAGCCATGTCCCGAATTTGTTAGAGAAGGTCATTTAATCAACAATAAAATTAAAATTCAATTGCCCTTTTTTTTTTTTAATTTTAGCTTTAGGGTTGCCACCCACCTAACCTGCCCCCCTCCTCGTACCTTCTTTGACTCCCCCCACCCCCACTTTTTTGGCACATCAGCCGCCTGTCGCTATTCGTCTAAAAAATGTCAACGAGTATTTTCAGGCCTTGAAAATAACTGCAGCAGGAAGGCAGTTGAGCGAGGCAATCTGTTGAAAGCGCCATCTGTTGTACAAAATCGTAACTAAACTGGAGGACAACTTTTTGCATTTGGTGAAATCATTTTCTTTGTTGCTAAATTTCTGCATTATTACTTTTCCCAAACAACTTTTCTGAACTTTTTCTTCCAGATTCTTCTTCTTCCGATTTGTCTTGCTTTGAATTTAGTAAATGCTGTTCATGGATTTTGATAAAAGCATTTCTGTAATATATATGTAAAAGGGCGTTTTTAGCTTGACATGCCATTTACTGTAGTTGTTAATAAAATATTGGTGATAATTACAAACGGAACACATGGATGAAAGAGTTGACTGTTTTAATTTCGATAATTTCTTTCACTCATATTCTATCAGTTCCTACTAATATTTGGAAAATTCGCCAAATGCATTAAGCCTAATGCTGGTTTCAAAAACAAGCCTTTAATTGTTGTCTTAAACCATAAAACAGTTCATATGCTTTCATCAAATGCCATTGCTAATCAACCAGTAATTAAATCTTGCTTCTAAAATGACTGTCAACAGTTTGTGCTCCTGCTGTGGTATTTTTTTGCATTTCCTAATCCACCAATGACTAAGGAGGTAATAAGCAGCAGAAGTAAACCTTCTCTCATTGGGCAAACATTAATTATTGTTTCCTCATTTTTTAGCCAATCAAATTATGTTTTATTTTCTCTCATTAACATTTTCGCTTCAAGAATAGCTGCTTTTGTTGAACTGTTGAATCATGGTGATTCTTTTGAATTAGATGACTCTTTTAAAAGAAGTTTCAATGAATCATAGCTAGATCCGTTTTGTCACACAAATTCTGTACCTCCGATCTATGCTAACGTAAGTCCATTTTCGTTGTTCTTCAGGAGAACGCGAAAACGTTTGTCTGAAGCCATTCACGCTGCTAAATAATTGTGAAGCAAATTCTTTTATAAAATAACGTTCTCATGGGTCGATGCGGAATAAGATTCTACATACAATGCTCTGATAAAGTGGAAATCGCCATTTTTGGACTTGCTCTAGTCTGTCTCTGAGTTACATAAATAACTGAATACGTTTTTTTTTTTTTTTTTTTTAACAGTTTCGATAGATCTTGAGAAAGAATCCTGTAGTACCTTTTAAGTTCATGAATAAGTGACTTCTTTTTCTCTCTTCCATTAATTCCCTGAATATTTTTTTTTTAATTTAAATGTTATGGAAGTTGAACTAAAACAGTTAATTTTACTAGGACGTATTTTGCTGCTTTAAAATAGTTTTTATTTCCAATTTTCCATTTTAACGGGTGTTCTATGAACTCGTTTATATAACTATATATATATATACACACAAAAAGAAAAAAAAAATTACTAAAAAAATTTTTTTACTAGAAAAATGTAGCAAAAACATTTTTCTACTGCAAAAATTAGCAAAAAAAAATAGTTTTGCTAAAAAAATTAGCAAAAAAAAAAATCAGCCAAAAAATCACTTTTTTTTTTCTTTTACAAAAAGCCAGGATGGTACAAGTGCACCCCTCGCACCCCTTTTCGGCGCCCATATCAAAAGCCGTGACTATACATTCGCTGTAGGGAAAGTTACAATCATGAAATATTTGGTTAAAAATAAAAATATGTATCATTGGTTCAATGAAAGAAACCGGTAGCCGTCTGAGTCGTTAACTTTCTATAGATGGACCGGTAGTTATTTAATTTTTGAGCTAGTATCACTTTAAAAAGGTCGGTAGCATGTTTAAAAGTATTTTAAGCATTATTCGTAAATGTAAAATGCCGATAGGAAACCAACTCGGACCGCAGAAAATATACTGCAAAAGATTAATGATAGATTCTAAATTGTCTATTCATCAGTAATCATTAAATGCTATTTTAAAATCAGGAATACGACTTTTGTTTACTAATTTGTAAACATTAAAAAAGAGTAAGATATACAAAATAACATTGAATTTTGTTTACTAAAGACACTTTAATGGAAATGCAAATTTGAGAATACGTCAAAGTTAGGCTACTATATATAGAACAATAACCATGATTTAAAAATTTTCTAATTCGCACAAAACAATCATTGGAAAAAATAATTTAGGACATCCGATTAGCATTAAAATTAAACTAATAAACTTATTTTATGAGAACAAAAAAAATCAATGTATAATTATAGATACAACTTTTCCCGATATATTTTACTGACTCGGATGCAACGACATTTTACAGTATAACTCGAAAACATTGTAAAATATTAGCCTGAATTGGTTTCCAGGAGTGGCCCATTTATGGCAACTGAACCCGGCAACTAACAGACGTTATGTTGTAGTTATGTTCTTTCTCGCATAAGAAATCAAACTGCTACTGTTAATACGACTAAATATTGCTGATTTAACAGTTTTAAATAATATTAGTAGCAACTGAAACATTATTTACGCTTCACTGATATCTATATTGTTTGAGATAGAAAAATTGGAAGCTAAGTTCTAAAATATTACTTTCGCCTGCAGAAATGTTTGAGCGTGGAAAAACACACTATCAAGATGGCATCTTTCTATCCTCACGTAGAATACTAAAAAAGCAACCGATATTATCGTCTATTCATTGTTGCGAAATAATAGAGATGGCTCAATGAAGGAGCGGGTTCAATGATAGCAACCCTCCCCTATTTGGTTTTTAGCGTTCTTTCCCGAAAGATGAAAAAAATATTAAAAGTGGCTTAATGCATCTTTAAAAGGTCGCAAAGGTCAAAAGAAAGTCTAAAAAGAATTTAAAAAAAATTAA
Organism: Uloborus plumipes; assembly: GCA_038373865.1. Taxonomy (NCBI): domain Eukaryota; kingdom Metazoa; phylum Arthropoda; class Arachnida; order Araneae; family Uloboridae; genus Uloborus; species Uloborus plumipes. Next base: position 7,193 of record JAXGGA010020825.1, on the reverse strand, counting down.
ATAAATACTGTCGGTTCCAAGAAATATTATTCGATTACGCAGGGCAGTGGCGTATCCAGGGGGGAGGGGGGTGCCAAGGGACCAATGCACCTCCCAAGATTTTGTAAGACTATAAAAAATGGTGGCACCGAATTTTGAAAAAACATGTAACCTTCATGTAAGTATGCTTCAGGTTTTTTTCAATGAAAAATACGTTATGGACACTGAAATATTGTCATATTATTTTCTGTTTTCGACAATAAGAATCAAAACTAATTGTTATTCTGTAATTGTGGAAATGTAAGAGGAAAATAAGCGATGTACCCGGGCCTTATTGTTCTTGCATGATATTCATTTTTGTGAAAAAAAAAAAAACTTTGAGCTACGTTTAATAGAAAAGATTAAATCGAAATTACTGCGTTTTTAAAGTTTCACCATATCTCTTGATTTTTTTCCTTTCTCATCACAGTGTCGATGTTGGATGTGCACCCCCCAAAATCAATTCAGCGGGGATCTTTAACATTACGTCTATGGCATCGGTTCTGAGATATTTTATTCGTATAAGCGAGGTATTCGTTTATCCGTTACCCGATTAAGCGGGGACGACAGTATCGAAAAATTACAAAATTGGAGAGTAGGGTTTTGAGATGGGGAACTTGTGTGATTGTCGGTGTCGGTCGGTTGGTCTGTCTGCCCCTCCCCCACCCCCACCCCTCAATAACTTTTGAATGAACAGTCCGATTTGAGCAAACTTTTTTTTTTTTTTTTTGTTTTGCTCGAAAGATATCAACGAGAATACCTCATTCCCACATTTTACTTTTTGATTTGAACAATTTTCTTTCAGTTTTGAACAGTTCAAAAAAACATGAGAGCCTACAGGGAAATATAAGATCAACGTAGATCTTGAACTAAAATGCGGATTTCCTTCAAACAAACTTTGCTGTAAAATACTCTTCATGAAGTATGTACTGAAAATATTTTTCCTGAATCAGCTGGTCTAAAGGACTCCGATTCTGACTCTCCGACTCCTCAACACAGACTCTGCAACCGTTCCAGAAATTCTGGCTCGGAAAAATGACAACTCTCACGAAAAGAATTTTAGAGCCTTCGACTCCAACTCCATCGACTCCAACTTTTTGACTTCGACTCCGCAGTAGGGTGTATCACGAAAAGTTTTTTTTGGAAATTCAAAATTTCAAGTAGATAAAAAGTTGTTACTATACTCACATGAGAGAGTTACCAAAAAAAAAAAAAAAAAAAATTGAAATTGAAAAATATTTACATATGCCGGGATTAATTTGAAGTTTCAAGGTTTTTTTTCAGTAAAAACGATGATTTTTTGAAAAAATGTACAAATTATGTGTAAAGCAAAAATAATTATATAAGTGAAAAAATGGACTGCTTAAAAATGCATTGGGGCTAAAATTTAACTTTCAGGTTTCCAGAAATAGTTATGAAAAACCTCACATTTTTGTTAGTCAGTCATATTTTTAGAATATTTGCCTATAGAGTGTATCACGAAAAATATTTTTTGGAAATTCAAAATTTCAAGTTGATAGAAAGTTGTCAGCTATATTCACATTGTTACTAAAAAAAGGAAAATTGGAAAATATTTAGGTCTACCGGGATTACCTTGAAGTTTCAAGTTTTTTAGTAAAAACGATAATTTTTTTAAAAAAATGTATAAATTATGTGTAAAAAAAAATAATTATTTGAGTGGAAAATGGACCAATCTCGCTATTTCAAAACTCTGTACTTCAATCTGTGTACTATTAATACTATAATAAAAATTATTCTGTAGAATAGGTAAATACTCTAAAAATATGACTGGCTAGCAAAAATGTGAGGATTTTCATACGGTTTCTGGAAAGCAAAAAATTAAATTTTAGCTGCAATGCATTTTTAATTGATAGATTACTCCTTAAGTAGTCCATTTTTGCACTTAAATAATTATTTTTCCTCTACACATAATTTAAACATTTTTTTCGAAAAACCATCGTTTTTACTAAAAATCTTGAAATTTCAAGGAAATCCCGGCATACCTCAATATATTTTTAAATTTCAAAATATTTTTTTTTGATAACTATGTGAGTATAGTGACAACTTTTTATCAACTTGAAATTTTTGAATTTATAAAAAAAAAAAAATCCTGATACACCCTACTCCGCAGCCACGGCAAGTAATGTAGGCTATGAAAAACTGACCGACTTCTATACTATTGGAATTTTAGAGCCTTTGACTCTGACTCTGACTGAGGACTCCTATTTTTCAACTCTAACTCAGAAAACGTGGCAGAAATGCAGGCTTTGAAAAAAAGGACTAACTCCCTACTCTTAAAAGAAAGAACTGTGAAGACAATTTTTTGTTTTTGTTTGTTTTATTTATTATTATTTATTTTTTTCCTCCCAACAAAAGTTCTTCAATTAAGAGAACATCCATTTGTTTATTTATTTTTAATTATTGGCAACAGTTTAAAAATGAAATTCAAGATATTTTATTTACGAACAATTTTTTTTTTTTTTTTTGATAACATGTATTTTGATGGGCTTTCTATTTGTAATTCTTTTTTGAAAACAATTAAGGAATTTTCTATGGAAGAAAAAAATTAGCTGCATTGTTTAAAAGGTGCTACAATTTTATTTATTCGTTTATTTACTTTTTACTTGTCTATCTCATTAGATGAGAGGGCAATAGCCAGAGGCGGGTCTAACGGTACGCGGACTAAGCGGCCACGTGGGGCCCCGTCAATCCGTAATGCGCCATGGGGCCCTGAAATTCTCCTGGAATCTAAAATTCGAATTCACTGGTTTTAGATATAACTTCAACCTGAAGCTAAACGAACGAGCTTTTTTGCAGCCGGGGACTAATACATACCAATAGGCTAATAAGGTCCAACCTAGGGGCCCCGCTCTGGGGCCTCCAAATTTGTTTCATAAATATTTTAAAAGACGATGACCGTTTTTGAAAGAAAATGAGGACTCATTCAAAAGAACATCTGAAAATTCAGACAATTTAAGTCTCTCGTGTCATAATATTTATCAAGCTGCTAGAGGGATGTCTTGCACATTTCCGAACATGGAGACACTTTTGAAAATATTTTTGACAATACCTATGTCAAATGCATCAGGTGAAAGATCGTTTTCTGTTTTAAAAAGAGTAAAAAATTACTTACGTAGTAAAATGGGGGAAGAGAGGCTTTACAACTTAGCCATACTGTATATTGAACAGGAACTGTTGAACCGCGTCGACACGGAAAACATAATGATTTTGCTGCAATTAAATCTAGACGAAAATTTATATGAGGTATGTAAATAAAAAATATTGGTAAACTGCATTGGGTTTTTTCTCGGGGGGGGGGATTTTTTCTCCCCCCTTTTTAGAGTGGGATGGAGGGGGCCACCAAAACTTTTACCGCTTGGGGCCCCCACTTCACTTGATCCGCCTCTGGCAATAGCATACATAGACTTAGGTGTGCCACCCCGCAAGATTTGTAAATGCGGCCCCTCCCCCTAGAAGAATATTGTACTAAACTATAAAAAATATTTTTTCAGCGTACACTGTTAAAATTACGGGTGACGCAGGGTTGCCAATAAGAAAGCTTGGGTGGAAGCAAGGTGCCATGGGGTGCCATTGCGAATTTGAAATGCTCTTTTCGTACCAAAAGGCATCTCAGAAGGTGCCTAATGTTTTTTCTAGAGCGACCCTTTAGGCTAGCGCATCCATTAGGCTAGCGCGCTTTCCATCGGCACCCTTTAGGCTAGCGCATGCTCAGTGAGACATCTGAAAGGCACCCCTGATAGCCTGCAGCTGCGCATTGCGACTCCAAGGTCTCATCATCATCATCAACCGCTTGAATGGCGGACATCTTGTTTACGTCGACACGACAGAATTTTTGGTGCAGTGTTTTCACAGTTTCACCTTTAGTTTATTACAAAAATGGATTAATTCTTCATTTTAATCGAATTCTCACGTAAGTACATGCATTTAATCATAGTTCTAAGGTTTTCCAACATATTACAGTCATTTCAAATTGTTCCAACGGAAATTTATCTCTTTGTAGCGATTCTCCTTTTGCCACGTAGACACAGCCAACAAGCAGCAGAACGCGAAGGAAAGGGGAAAAAAAAACCTCTGCCTGACTCTTTCTTTCTTACTTGTTTTTATCATGCGTATATGTATGCCATGATTTGCATTTTGTGCTTTCGCTAATATCTTTCGTTGGCGTTATTGATAACGAATGCTGAGTTCGTTATTACCAGAGCTTACTTGTTTTTGTTCCCTCACTTGAAATGAATAGATCCTTAAAATATATTGTTACAAATCTTGTAAATAGTTGTTGTTTTTCCTGCCTTGCATCATTTTCATTAGTTTTGGTTTTATCTGACGTCATGTTGCAAAAGTATCTGAAGATATCACTTTTATCACTTGTATACCGGCCCTGTAACGTTTTGTAGTTTTTACACTTGCCCTGCATTTAATAAGCGTGAAGACATTTTTCGCTCGGAGTGTTTTCTTTTTTTTTTTTTCTTTTTCTTTTTATTGCTAGAACTTTCTCAATGGATTATTTGAAGTTATGAATGAACGAACACTCCGGATTTTGCTAGAGTATTCTGGACATTTCTTTTCGTGTATAAATAGCCTTGAACACAGTTTTTAGTCAGTCAGTTCTTTTCAGATTTGATCTGGTGACTTGACAGCGTTGAGAACCGAATCACCACAGTAGAAAACCATATGGAAAAGAAAATTAAAGAACTTGAATCGAAATTATCAGCATCCTGCAACAACTCAAGTGACTGTGTAGCTGCAGCTGGAACTTTTCGTTCATCCATTAAACTGGCCACATTTGAAGGGAAGACCTCGTGGAATATTTACAAGAAGCAGTTTCTCATCGTTGCAGAAGCAAACTCCTGGGACTCTTCCACGAAAGCCTGTCACCTCGCAGCCTCGCTGAGAGGGGATGCAGCCGACATACTACAGACCTTCCCAGAGGACAAGCACCGTGACTTCGAAGCCTTATCATCGGCCTTGGAGCTTCGCTTTGGCGAATCCTGCCAAAAAGAATTCAGCCAACTTCAGCTCAAATCCCGACTCCAGAGGGCTGGAGAGACTTTGCAAGTTTTTGCAGCAGACGTTGAGAGGCTTTCCCATCTCGCCTTCTCGGACTGTCCTTCGGGTGTTCGCGATAGCCTGGCCCTGAACTACTTCATAGATGGAGTGCGAAATCCAGAAATTCAGACGGCTCTCCGGATGGCGGACATTAAAGATCTTAAAGCCGGTTTGGTCTACGCAATGAAGTTCGAGGCTGCACAGCAAACATCCCGCAAGGATCGCCATTCAATCAGGGGCGTGGAAGTGAGCGCCCAGGATTCGAACTCAACTCGCTTCTCGGAAATTGAGCGACAAATCAAGGAGATCTCGGGGACCCTGAAGAAGATTACGGCTCGCAAGGACCAAAGTAGACAACCGCTGAAGTGCTGGAAATGTGGCGGTGAGGGCTACGTACGAAGGAACTGCGAAGCCCGCCAAGAAACAGGAGGGAAGAGCACCTCTCCCTCTCCAGCTCAGGAAAACTAAGCAATGGCAATCTCGCGGGGCGGAGGTCGCCAAATTGGAATGAGCCCCATCCCAAAGTTTTCCAGATTTCCTCAAGAAGTGGCGGCTGCAACGGACTCTTCATTTACGCATATGTGAATGGGTTTCCCTGCGAAATGATTGTGGACACAGGAGCCAACGTTACCATCATAAGGACTGATGTGGCTCATCAATTTGGACTCAAGATCTTATGGACGCCGCCCTGCGTTACTCTCCAAACTGTGACAGGTGACAAAATCGAGATTGAAGGAAAAGTGAACTTAGAAATAATGTTCGGGAGCGCCACTTACCATCACACGGCATTCGTCGCTGACATTACAGATCCCTTCATTCTCGGACTGGACTTTTTGAGAAAATTTGATTTTTCTATTGACTGTAGAAATAATGAGCTGCACTCGATGAGGGAAGACATAGTAATTTCCAATACCGAAAATAACTTAAAATCCGCTCATCAAATAATAGCCCAAACTGATTCATTGATTCCCTCTAGATCAGAAGTACTAATACCCGGCTCCATCAAGGAAAACAACAGCTTTAAATTCGGCCTCATTGAATATCCTAACCAGAATAATAGCCCAAAAGGAGTACTAGTGGCATCTACGCTTGTGGACCTTTCAAGGAATGCAGTTCCTGTGAGAGTCGCCAATGTAAGTGAAAGACCGAGGAATATTAAGAAAGGAGAAGTGTTGGCAACTTGTACTCCCGTAAACTGCATCATCAGAAGAATTGATTCCTCCGAGACTGTGTCTTCCGAATCCTTGAACTCCCGTAAACTGCATCATCAGAAGAATTGATTCCTCCGAGACTGTGTCTTCCGAATCCTTGACTGCGAAATTAATTGGGAGTGCACCATTATCGACGGATCAAAGATACGCTGCGGAAAAATTGGTGGACAACTTCAAGCAGGTGTTTTCATCTACATCCGAGGATGTTGGTCGCACGAATTTAAAGCAGCATAGGATCGACACTGGAGATCATCCCCCTATCAAGCAGCATCCAAGACGACTACCGTTCGCCAAGAAGGAAGAGGTTGAGATCCTCTTGAAAGAGATGCAGGAGAATGACGTCATCGAACCCTCATCCAGTCCTTGGGCATCCCCTATCGTCTTGGTCCGAAAGAAAGACGTCTCAACCAGATTTTGTGTTGATTACCGACGCCTGAATGACATCACCAAGAAGGACAGTTACCCTCTTCCACGGATCGATGACACTCTGGACACCCTTTCCGGACACAAGTGGTTTTCGACCCTGGATTTAAAGACCGGCTACTGGCAGGTGGAGATACACCCCGACGACCGAGAGAAGACGGCGTTTACAACCGGACAAGGCTTGTGGCAGTTCAAAGTGATGCCCTTCGGCCTCTGCAATGCACCAGCCACGTTCGAGCGTCTTATGGAATCAGTGTTACGAGGACTGTCTTATGAATCCTGTCTTGTCTACTAGGACGACATTATCATCATAGGACGCAGTTTTGAGGAACATTTGGCTAATCTTAGGAAGGTGCTGCAAAAGCTTAAGGAAGCCAACCTGAAGTTAAGCCCGTCCAAATGTAATTTGTTCCGCCGTGAGGTGAACTACCTTGGTCACATTATCTCTTCCGAAGGTGTACGAACAGATCCAGA
>JAXGGA010020824.1:0-17602 GCA_038373865.1 Uloborus plumipes | reverse complement strand
ATCTTTAAGGAATTCGCGGATGTCTTAGATTCACCACGGTATGAATGTTTATTCCAAAATGGAAGCGATATTTTCTGGATTTTAAAATAACGTTGGCGCAGTGACTTAAATTACTGTGGGACCAGGATGAAGCAAAAAGTACATCAAGCAGGAGGACATGGGTTGAGATAACTAGGGGTGTTGGGCCGAAATGCACCGGTACGGCGTTACGGTACTTTTCTACTGAACGAAACGCATTTATAGAACCTTACTTCAAATATTTTTATTCAAATAACGTTAATATAATAATTAATTTTTTTCAACTTAATGAAAGAAAATACATTCAGACTATACTTTTGTTATGTGTGATGTATTTTAGTCCTTTGGGTTAATTTTGTGACATTAGAAAGAAAAAAAAGAAAAAAAAGTCTAATGAATGCAGCAGACTATGACACCGAAATAATAGTTTCAAATAATTATCATCCATAGTAACTACTAAGAAATCAAAAATAAATAGATAGAACAAATGCCAGCAGACTGTTGCAGAGGACTGATTGAAATTTCATTAAATTTATAAATTGCTCAATTAGTAATATTGTGTAATATATTTGGAATAATCGTTTGTTAATGATAGTGTGTACTAAATGTCCAGAAAAAAAGTTTACATAATGCCACGATGGAAATTGCATGACCAAAAGCAAAATAAAGCTAAAATGAATGAATGTGAATTCATTAATAAAACACTTAACGGGGTACGAATAGCTTAATGGGTGTGAAAAAATAGTGCTCAAAATTTTGCAAAGCTAAGAGAACTAAGCTTAAGCTAAGAAACAAATCGTGTCCAAAATGTCGCAAACGCAATACTAAAATGCAGCGTAAACGCGGGAAGGGAAATGCAAATTGAATGTTGTTGAAGGATAGCAACCATCAACATCTTATTTTAATTTAAAAAAGAAATGTTTGAAAAATTTCACAACTTACTCAATGTGTATAGTCAGAAGCAAAATATCAGCAGATCTTAAAAGTATTCAATATCAAGGAATATTTTCGTGAATGCATATGGGCAATTCCATTTTGGAAAATAGAATCGATTGCTGCACAAAAGAACCTGCAGAGACTTCTAATATGTTTGGTCCTTGTTTCGTTGCATGAATTTTTGAAGGACATGTACTCTACTCTACAAAACACAGTTGAATTTTGAAGATTTCCAGAAACATTATTTATATGATGGTACTTTGGCTCCGTAACGGACGTATATCCTGCGAGATACGTCGTTACGGAGGAAATACTGTTATTTCAATATTTTTTTTTTGAAATCTTCAAAATTTAACTGCATTGTATGGTAGCAAAGACTATGCTCTTAATTAATATTGCAAAATAAAACAAGAATTTACCATATTTCTATCATTTATAAGCTATTTTGCTAAAAACATGATACGTCTGTTAACGTGAAATTGCCCATATCGTCATGAAGATTGCTCCTTTTGTAAGTTTCGTCACTGAGTTAGACACCAAAAGAGGTTAAGAAAAGAATTAGAAATTTATTGAGACTGGGATTAATCGCTACTTTTTGAGACAACACATAAATCCGAAAAAAAGCAACAACAGACGAGACAAAACTCGACAATGGATGTCATGTTTGCAAATCCTGAAATAGAAAATATATACTGAGTCTACGACAAATGCTACAGCGATCATGTAACATTGTGAGCTAAATTTTAAAGCAAGACAAGTTGTCGGCAAAAAAGATGTAAAAAGAAAAAATTTTCTTAGAAAAAGAATAGAAAAACAAAAACCAAGCCGTAGTCCTTGATTTCCCCAAAACCTTTCACATTTTTTTAAATTAATTAATTATTTAATTTTATTATTATTATTTTTTTTTTTTTTGAAATAATTACGCATAGAAAAACACTTCTAACGTCACGTACGAAATGCTTCAGTTTTTAACTATATTATGAATTTTTCAAAATAAAAATGCATTAGACTGACTGTTCCCTCCTCCATGACACTCAATTCAAATTTTCATTTTTAACCCTTACTGACCAGACCATGACTTCATTTAAAAACTAAAAAATGTTTTCAACTTATATCGCCTCTAACCATAAAAAGGCAACAATATGCTCACTAAGGATCTCGTTTTTATCTATAAAAATATGTTTTTTAATTTGTCTAATATTTATGCATGTTTTATAGCAGGGCCGTAACCAGACTTTAATTTCGGGGAGGGTTTTACCAAACATATCTCCCTTGAAATCTATATGATCAAAAAAGTTTTATTTCATAGCTGTATTCTATTTCTTTTTGTTACAATAGTTGCTTAAAAGGCATTGGCGTGAAAAATGTAAAAAAAAAATGACGTTTATTTTCAATGAAGGAAAAAAATTTGATGTGTACACTGTACACTGCATAACTTCCTCCCTGTTAAATTTTCCATGTCTTTTAATCACTCAAAAGGATAGATGCGTTTACTTGTATACGCACATTTTCAGAAAAAAATTCTGAAATTTTTATTTTGTGACACTTATAAAATGTGTTAATATAGTGTTTGGCTTTTGGCACTTAAGAGTGCCAAATAAAGTATTTTAATAATTTTGGTGTTTTGGCTAGTGGTATACAAGATTCGAAAGCAAAAGGGTGTATTATTCTATAAGAAATGGTGTTTGCAACACAAATAAATACTGCAGATAAAACAATTTGTGCAATTATTCAATAATCATAATTTCAGTTTTCTAATGAAATTGAAAAATAAGTAAGAAAATTAAAACAAAATAGTAATCATAATTTTTTCAGCAAAAAATTTGTATAAAAAGAATTTTTTGGAATAGTTTCGAAAATTTTCGCAGAGGGTTTGAACCCTAAAAACCCACCCCTTAACGTGTTGAATACGGCCTTTTTAAATACGGGCCTATTTTTTGGTATTTTAAAAAAAATATGCATTTTAAAGCTGATATTCTTTGTTCAATCAGCACTAGCCGAACAATGTTATTTACGCCAAAGATGCACGTTAGGTAAGACATTTGATGATTTTCAGGGACATAAGGGTTTAAATAAGGAAAAATTTCACAGCTAAAAGCGAAATCTACCCTTGAATAAAACTACTTTCACACATAAAAACGCCGATTTTTACAAACATGAGATACCATTAAAACTTATTCACGAATTTTAAATTAGATATTTACGTGCACCAAGCGTTCGATAAAACTATTAGCATAAATAGCTGAATTGTGTGTACTGCATCGAACACAAGCTGAAGAAAAAAAGCAGAGGATTAAAAGAAGCTGTATTAAGAATTTCTTTTGCAAGATGTAATTCATCCTATAATTTCGAAAAGGTATGTTTTAGAGAAGATGTTTCTACTATTATAGTTATTCAATTGAGTCATTCAGGGAACTTCTGATTCACACTTATTTTGGCTATTTTTAACTGCCCCACTCATTGCGATACATCGATTGGCAAAAAATGGATAAAGCTCTTAAAAAAATGTTCTACGTATAAACGATAAAGAAATGATAATTGAAGGGCTTGGAGGATGAAGGGGCTATGTTACATTTCAAAAAATAAACCCTATGGACAATGGTAAGCAATGGATACAGTTAAGCACACTAACGACAAAACCAGAAAACAAAAAAGCTGCAACAACAAAACTTTGAACTTTACGAACTCGCAATTTCTGTTTTGTCACATAACGCCTTCATCTCCCAAGCCCTTCAATATTATAGTTAAAAACCACTGGAAGTGAAGTATTAATCGAGTAACAAAGTGATAATGCAACGCTGGCTCACTTTGAGCCTGGTATAAAATGAGAAATAAAATAAATTATTTTAATAAAAGTAGTGACACGTTAAACTAGAAAAACAAATGGCTAAGTATTTAAAAACTCGTCCGAAAAATGCGACATGAAATTCAGCAGTGAAACATAATAACAATAATTCAGTTTATCGGTATTTTAATACAGATTTTGTTCAAAATGACAAAAACCTGAACAATAGCTTATTTAAGTGATAAATTTACCCCCATCGGCAACACCTAAATTGCTAATGAAATGTTAATACATTAAAACCTCTCTGCCACAATATTTGATGTAACAAACAGGTGCAGGTCCCCTTAAAACGATAATATTTTACATACTCCCCATGAGTTTGTGTTCCATGTAACTAAATCTTTGCTCTGTATAATTAGTTTAAGTTCAAAGTAATAATCCAATCTGAAATCTGAAAGAAAAATACAACATAACAGTAACCAATCGAATAATAGTAACTAATTATTCAAAACGACAGTCGTAAACTAAGATGAAAAGCGATGAATTACGGGCTGAATTTTTCTGATTTTCAGCTTATTTACGAGTCGATTTTATTCAACGATTGCTTATAACTGGACAGAAGCACTTGTTTTGAATACGAAACAGTTTGCTTTGATTTTGCCTCCCATGTTTACCAACAGGCCGCTACTTTTTTTCGTAATACATCATGCTGTTCTCAATCCGTATCGCTTAATTTACTTAGAAGCTACATTTCATTTCACACTCCACGGTCCCCCGTACCTACCACAGCTTCGTGGTTTAACCGGGATAGGGCCCTGAAGAGCGCCCTGATCCTAATTTTGAACCAGAACCTAGGGTCGAGCAAACCCTAGACCCAGCACCCCCAGAGGTATCGTTTCACTTGGAGGACTTTGTGGCCACGACATTTTTAACGCCTCCCAGCCACCATTAATCAAGACGGTGGATCTTTGATCGGCTGGGATCGAACCCGGGTCCCTCCGGACACGAGTCCGATGCCTTACCGATCGGGCCACCACGGCCCCACTTAGAAGCTACAAGAGTACTACTTATCTAATACCTTTAAACGAGCAATTCTTGTATATATATTTATATATTTATTTATTTATTTATTTATTTTTCGGATCTCGAAAACGGCTCTAACGATTTCGATAAAATTTTGTATTTAGATAGAGTTTTGGTTTATGAGTTCATCTACGTCGGCGTTTTTTCTGTAAAAACGCGAGTTTTCACAAAAAAACCCGTTTTTTTTTTTTTTGTGCCTTCATTGAAAGTTTGAGAAGCTTTTATTGCGCCATTTTCTTTATGATTACTTTCATTATTACTGTTTCCGTGGCGACCACGTTTTGTTATAACAATTGGATTTCATATTTAATCACATCAGCGCAAGTTCAAATTATGGTATTTGGCAACGTTAAATTGTTATTGTTTTTGAAACGTTAAAGCAAGGCTTCATTAGATAACAAGCTGTTGGGATAAAAGCAGTGGTAATTGTCCACCGACATCAATTGAATTTTATGGTAACTTACAGTATATAAAAATCAGATTACTTTACTTTTCAAGTGCGGTTTCAAAATTGAGTATAAAAGTGTTATAGTTAGTTTTAAAATACTTTTTTTCCTCCTCAAGAGTGTTTAGTAAGATATTTCAGGTAAAAAATCAATAAATATGAAACTCATTCTTAAAATATTAAGTTACATCTAATATCTTTAGACGAGCAATTCTTGTATATATATATTTCGGATCTCGAAAACAGCTCAAACGATTTTGATAAAATTTTGTATTTAGATAAAGTTTTGGATTTTGTAGTCCGATCGGTAAGTCGTCGGACTCGTAACAGGAGGGTCCCGGGCCGATCATATAGAGGAAGCCCAGCTGATCAAAGATCCACAATCCTCATAAATGGTGGCTGAGGGACGTTAAAAATGTTTGTGGTCATAAAATCCTTCAAGTGAAACGATACCTCAGGGGGATGCTGGGCCAAGGGTCTGCTCGGCCCTTGGGTCTGTTCAAAAATGAACAGAGCGCTCTTCAAGGCCCCATCCCGGTTAAACCACTAGTTGTGGTATGTACGGGGGGAACCTTGGAGTGTCAAGTGAAGTGAAAGTCAAAACCAACTGGACTAAATGCGTACTGGAGAACAGGGACTCTGCATATATTCTCATCAACTCCTCCCGCGCCTTCGGCGCCAAATGAAATGAAATTGGGTGTGATTTTACGGAAGCATGGATTAACCCTTTGATGTAGAATTTTTATCAACGTATTTTTCATACTTTGTTCATTACTCTGCATTAATTTACGGTAAAATAAGAATAAAATACAGGGTGTCCACTCCTATCGTGGACCAATAGCTAATTTCTTAGCCGTTAGAGATAAGCATATAGTTTATTTGGGAAAAAATCTCTAAATTACGAAAGGAATTTTGGGTCTATTCAATGTTTTTCAAAAAATCAAATTTTGAAAGAGTTACGAAATTTAAATTTTTATACAGCCCCCCAGTCCTATCAATCATATTTAGTAAAACATTCTTGACACTGTAATGTTTAAAACTAAAAAAAAATCACTCTTCTACCACAAAAATTGACCGAGTTATGACGTTTTGAAAAATCAAGATTTTGAAGGATTTCGCATACGGTCCCTTCAGCGATCTCTCGATGACGTCATGAAATAATGCAAAATCTTGATTTTTCAAAACGTCATAACTCGGTCAATTTTTGTCGTAGAACAGTGATTTTTTTTTAGTTTTAAACGTTACAGTGTCAAGAATGTTTTACTAAATATGATTGATAGGATTGGAAGGCTGTATAAAAATCTAAATTTCGTAACTCTTTCAAAATTTGATTTTTTGAAAAACATTGAATAGAGCCAAAATTCCTTTCGTAATTTAGAGATTTTTTCCCAAATGAACTATATGCTTATCTCTAACGGTTAAGAAATTAGCTATTGGTCCACGATAGGAGTGGACACCCTGTATTATATTTAGCATTTTAATAATTTTCTGGTTATGTAATACAGCACAGAACAGTGGTGTCCCTTTCTGCGTAAAAGGTAAAATATTCATGGGAAATCGGTGTTTCGTTCAGTGGGACACCGGTGTCCCACTTTTGCTTCAAAATGTTAAATAAAGTTGTGTTTTTTAAAACAAATTACGGCTGTTTTAAATGCGTAATTGCAACCAAAGGCTTAAAAATGCTTTTCAAGTTTATCTAAATAAGTACTTCGCATTTTAGAAAAAAACACGAGTTTACAAACCTCTTTTTTTTTTTTTAACCGAGTGGGCTCGGTCTCCAGGTACTGTACTTCTTATATGAATTTTTTCATCTGTACTTTGGAACAACAGCACCCACAATCAGAAACATCAGTGTTACTACAAGCAATAGTAACACTCTTAAATATTTTCCAACTCTGATCCAATTATTACGTTTGAGATTAGCAAAAACTTGAAAGCTTCAAAAGATTGTCGATTCATGTTAGTGATTCATTAGAAATTTACACATAGTTTTTAGTTAAACTTCAATTGTAATTATACGTCAATTATTTTTTCTCCAGCTCTCAATAAAAGAAATGATTTCACTTTTCCGAAGTTTGTATATGCCATTGTTTAGTGAGATTGTTAAAACTCATTGATGGAGCACTACGTCACATTGGTTGTTATTGTACCAAAACGCTTACTAATTCCTTCATTGGCGTATTCAAGTACTAGATTCGGGGCATTCACCCCCCCCCCCTCTCTCTCTCCGAAAAAAATGTGGAAATTTTACTTTTATGACCGTAGAAAACGACTAAACTTAACCATATCTTCACCAGAAAGTCTTCCGTATCCCCCTCCAAGAATGTCTCTTTTTTGTTCCACCGCTATCTTTATGGACAAGTTTGAATCAAAAATTGAAATTGGTCAAAATCAGACAGTAATTGCTCTTTACTCCAAAATAGAGATATATGAGACGGAATTCAAACTATTTTCGCATCAATACGAGTTCAGAAAGCTATTTGGTTCCAGGCCTCACAAACGAGTCCCTGGACGTACAGCTTAAGAAAAGGGGTACTTACACTCAGCCCGTACGACGACATAACTCGGAACGAAAGGAGGCCAGAGATCAGAGCACACAAATCCCGAGTCCTAGCATCCCCAGCGGGAACGACTTGGAAAATGGACCAGGTGGTATTTTGGTGTGTGCGCTCTCCGACTTTTCCTGGCACCTATTGTGGCTGTTATAAATAGACGCCCCCCTCCGCACAGTCCTCGGCAAAGATCTCGTCCCATGCGGAAGAAGAAGAAGATGGAGAGGACGACTTGAGGATTTGCTGGTGGTTTCACTTGATTGCTCTCCTCTGCAGTTGGTGCTGCTGACTGAGGGATCGTCACAGTGCGAAATTTAATGACATGTTCGATCTGGTGATCACCAATCTTTGTTGATGTCTTCTTGGGACTACACTGTAAAAAATGAATGTTGTTTTTACAGTATAATACAGCTAATTTTATAGTAATAAACTGTAAAAATTGCTAATTTTACAGAACTAAACCGTAAAATTGCTAATTTTAGTTTATTACCGTGCATTTTACAGTTTCAAACTGAAACTTCTGCAGCCAGTATTATACTATTGCTTTTACAGAATAATACAGCTAAATTTTACATAAATAAACTGTAAATTTTCTAACTTTAGAGTAAGAAATTGTAAAATTGCTAGTTTTACAGTTTATTACTGTGCATTTTACGGTTTTAAATTGGAACCTCGGCTGCCAGTATTATACTGTAAAACAACACTTCATTTTTTGCAACGTATAAACTGTTCCTTTAGAATATCATTGCCAGAGTTAGAAAACTACAATAGTGGACTTAATTCTCAACCTTATCAATTTTTTTAAGATTTCATCATTTAACATTGTGTAATAAATTACAGTCGAGTCCGCTTGTCAGAATATCGGTTAAAAGAATATACCGTTTAATATAATACATTTGCAATGTAACAAACCGTTGTAATGCATTGTTTTGATCCTGGATATTGGATTATCCCGCTTATTAGAATATTTTTTCGTGGAAAAATGGCTGTTCAATGAAGCGGACTCGACTGCATTAAATTTATTTCCTTCACTTAAATCATTTATTTATTATATCTCTATGTCTTTATAAAGCATATTTATTCTTTTCATGTGAATATTATATATGTATTTCTTTTAAATTATTAAACGATAGCAAATGAGACAATAACAATATAATATCACTCTATTAAATCAATATTTAATAATAAATATTAAGTCAATATGTCGTAGGAAAACCATTGGATGTTATTTTCGAAAATTTTCGGGGAAGATGATCCAAACATCTCTTTGCCAAGCATCGTTAAAGTCCTCTAATATCGTGTTTCAGAGCTTCAACATTGAAGTGACAGGGGCGAGTTAATGAATCACAGGTATTTGCTTCCCGTCACCAAAGATGACCAATGTTGTTAAGGCTTCAACTTAAGAAAAAAATTGCAGAAGAGTCCCCCTCACACCTGCTTCTTTATCATAGTAAAATCAAAGTTCGTCGAAAATTGTGTTTTTAGAACAAAATTCCTGGGGAGAACACGCAAACACACCTAGTTATACGCAGGGCCTGATTATTCAATAGGCCAATTAAGCCTAGGGCCCCCTACAGTTTAGGGTCCCCCAAATGCCTAAAATTGCTGTAGTCAATGCCTAAAATTGTAAAGTCTCAGTACAGGAGATCCCAAAAAAGTATTTTGCCGAGAGATTTGTAATATCTTAATCGGGCCCTAGTTATGGGCGAAATCTACAACTATCTGAAAATGTTTTTGCAGTCCTTGTTTCTGTGAGAATACTTCTCCTCGAGTTGTGGAGAACCAACTCTCTCTTAGTCTCAATTGAGGATCTGAATAAACACTGAATATAGCTTCCGAGTTCTCATATGAATCAAAAGTTGAAGAATTTGAATTCGACAATGGATCCGGAACACTGGTAAATTCTTCTATATCTTCCTTTTTAATGTTTAAAAGAAATTTTAGTGAGTCACTCCCCCTCTCCCCCCATATAACGCATTGGTAATTCTGCCCTCTCAAAAGGATTGCCTGGATCCGCAACTGACACAGGGGGATGTGATCTGCTCTTCGCTATTTATTCGAGCTATAAAAACATGAAGTAATAAAATGGATATACTGTCCATCCTTGAAAACCGCGCCTAACACTCACAAACCGTAACACTTAAAAAATGGGTGATTGGACTCTCAGTGGGAACTTCCCAAAGTTTTCAATTTAAAACGCATTAGCTATCCTTTTAACATTATTTAACTAAATTATGTTTTTAATATTAGCATAGTTCTAAGTTAGGAACATGCAATACACGGCCAACTCGTTCATTTCGATCCATGGGCTGCAGTTTTGGGCTTATTATGCCCTCATCAGCATGGAATATGAAAGCTGATGAGGGCATAATAAGCCCGAAACTGCAGTCCATGGATCGAAATGAACGAGTTAGCGGTGTATTGCATGTTCCTGACTTAGCCCTTGCTAAGGGGCGGTTATTCAATGCTTTATATTTCGAAGTTGTTTGATACGACTCAAAATGCTTATTATTATTCTTCCCCTTATTCTTATCTTACCTATCACCCCCATTTTGGTAAGATCAGAGAAGGTCTGATGCATGCGTATGAACGCAGAAGGTTTTACCAAAGAAAATGAGACAGTAAAACAGCAGTGACAGTGCTAGTTATGTGTAAACAATGCGACTACACAGAGCCTCAGCGCACTATGTACAATCTAGCATGGACACTGCATAAAAGCTTTACATTATGTTCCGTTGAGTTAAAACGTTTGAATAGAAAGGGAATGCCTCCAAAGTGTTTTGGGTTTTGGGCCTCATTTTTAGTTAGTCACTCTCTGCTTCCCTCCCTAGTATAGAGTTATTAGTAACACCATTCCACCCTGTTTTATATACAAACATGTTTAGATCTTCCAGTGTTTTTTCATATCAATGAAAGATAATTTAATAATGGGATAAATGTCAAACAACTTGCGGCCCACAGCATAAAGTTTAACTTTATGAAAAAAATATTAAATAAATACAAGACAACTAAATCAACAACAATCGTGGGGCAGTAAATTTTATTAAGGCATAGTAAAAACAATTTTCTATAGGTGTTATCTACATAAATATTCAATAACAAAGTCTGGAAAAATAATGAATATTACTTTCCTATACATTAATTACTTCTTAAAATGAAACACATACCATAAAAACTCTGAACAAACACATGTTTAATAATTGCTTGAAAAAAAAAAAGCTAAAGAATCGAGATTTTACCACGTTGCAATTTTTCATTCTTTTCTTCATTGGTCAGTAAAAGCTGACACTGATATCAATCGCCCCTTCAAGCTTTCAACAAGTATGAGAAGGTTAACGGCGAGGGTGGGGAGGAGGGAGACACACAGCCTAGTTCAAACTTCAGTCTTCACAAAAGTAGAAAAATTAACTTCAGGCTTATTACATGGCAATAACAAAAAAAAAAGGATTATTAATTTAAAACTTATTCATAGATTGTGAACACACAGAAACAAAAATCACAGCCTTTTCTTCTGATTAGTGAAAAATAGGAAGACTTTTTGCTGAACAAATGTTTAATGCCTCTATTCATCAGAATGTTTGATTCTTGAGCAGATATTTGATTTTTTTTTCGTTGAAGCCTTCTTCATCCCATAAGACTCAGATTGAAGCCTTTTAGGATGAAGAAGGCTTCAAAAAGTAGCATGGTTGTCTGACATAGGGTCAAATCGCTAGGTGAATATGGCTGTTAATCTTCGATTGCTTGCAAGAGGTGCTAAAACAGACATATTTCCTGAGAATATATTATGTTAGACAGGGTACTAGATTAAAACTTCAGTCACAGCAAAAAAGCCCGATTCTGAATGTTGCCAAAAGCCTTCAAAAGAAAAATCTTGCAGTCCATACTTTGAGAACAACTCAGTCATTAAGTATATGAAATGAACGGAAATGTTTAACTGTGTACAAATTAATTCTACCAACAGGTTAAGTATTTAAACATTTCAAGGCATTATATGTGGTGAAAGCAGAATTAATTTGCTGAAAGCTTTGTAACTCAATAATGAAAACAATTAAGCAAATAGATGCATTTAACTTTGAACTAGTTAACTTTGCTTTTCTCAGAATGAACTACATCTTTGGATATAAGATATTTGTGCTAGTTACTGCAGGTTGATTGAAGCTACTCTTATAACTAGCCAATGCTGAAAAACAAAATAAATAATAACTTTTGCATTAATTATAAATGACCTACAAGTCTTGATTGGTGAAAGCATTATAGTACATACAGTGAGTTGACAACGAAAATGGGCTTCAAAGATAACAAAATGAGTAGATTGAAGCAGAGCTGTACTTTTTGTTATTTCTTATTCTCAAAAATGAATGCAGATTTTTGATTGTAAATACAGTCATTCATCGCAACTTTGAACAAAGTGGGACAAAGTGGGTTAACTTTGCACTAACAGACATATATTTTAGCATATTTGACTTCAAAAGAAGCTGTACAAAACCTAATGCTGCACTCTACTAGTAAAGTTATCATTTATCAAACCCCCTTTGAAATATTTCTAAGCTATTCTGAAAATGCTCTCCATAAATACTTTCTTGCCGAAAAAATTACTATTTTATTTTAATTTTTAATTTTCTTTTTTTATTTTTCAATTTTCTTTGAAAAATGAAATTATTATAATTACATAACTGCAAAGAGAGTGTTTTATCCGCAGTATTTATTTTCATTGTAGTTATTAAAAATGTCATTTCCTACAGAAAAATACACCTTTCTCTTTGAATTTAAAATGCCACTGAGAAAAACACCAAGTCTTTAAATTTGAAAGTACCAAACTAATCAATGCATTTTATGAGTGTCGTAAAATAGAAATTTCAGTATTCCGCGTATGTGAGTAAACGTGTCTATCCTTTTGAATGATTAACCTTTTGGATCCGTGCTGTTTTTTTTTGGAAATTTTTCTTTCGACCCAAGGTGACGACCAAGGGTTCGACCCAAGGTACCACAGTTGAACCACAGATTTTTTTCAATTGAAAAGAGAAGGTATAAACTGTCGTACCAGACGTATGAAACCTTGAAAAAATCCCCGGCTCCAAAGGGTTCGAGTGAAAATTTCAACCCCGTCCTCTAAAAAAAAAAAGACTTATGGTACTACATGTGTACCGTCCGGTTCCTAAAGGTTAAAAGGCACCAAATATTTAACAAGAGCAAAGTTATTCAGGGTGCACAACAAATATTTCTTTCTTTCATTAAAAAAATGCGTCATATTTTTACATTTTTCATGTTAATGTCCTTTAAGCATCTATTGTAACAAAGAGTAACAGAAGATAGAATGTGAGATCAAATTTTATCCATCATATAGTTTTAATGAGAAATATTTTCGGTACAATCCTCCTGAAACAAAAGTCTGGTTATAGCTGTGTACTGTGAAATAAAAATGCGGAGGTTTAAATAATTAAAATTTTTATTTTTCAGATTCAAAGTTGCATGACTTTTCTTGAAATTATTTTACGTTGCATTTCTCAAATGATTCAAAATGATTCTGAAAGGCAGAATAAACTTTAAACCCAGTCAATAAATTATTTAAAATAATTTTTATAATTACTATTTCTTGATTACAGATAACTATACATTACTTTAAGTGTTGAACACCATTAAAATATGAGTGCAATAGTTAAAAAGAGAGAAACTTGAGGATCAAAGCTGCCGTGAATGACGGTAACACTGAACCAAAGTATCCTATCTTACATAAAGTGCTTCCAATGTCCAATGATTTACAGAAAGAGTTGTTGTCTTTGGCATTTTTACATACTTATTTATAGTCCTTTAAAATAAAAATAAAACTTTTTTTTTCTTCTGAAAATATAAATACAATAACATTGAAATATTTATACTCAATAGCTAATATACAACTGGATATATGCAAATACGTTTTTGAATAGCACAATACATAGTCTTTAAAAGAAAAATAACAAGATTTGCACTCATTTCACCACATAAAAAATTAAAATTTAAGCATTTTCAGATAATGCCAAAGCAAAAAAAGTAACAGAAAGAAAGAAAAAAAAAAGAGAAAGAATAAAATAACAAAACAGAGGGATGAATAGTTTCTAGAAAGAATTTGACTTTCATTAGGTATTACTAAATTGACTAGGACCAGCATAGTTGTAGCCTGATGCTTGTGTCTTCATGCTTGTATTAATAAGAGGAAACGATTTAGAGTTGTTAGTGAAAAATTTTTATGTTTGTTCTAACAGCAGTACTTCACAAAATAATCAGTGTTTTTTTCAAATTTTCTACATTATTTTTCTTTTCTTGAAGGCTAAAAAACCTAATGCATTAAAGTACGGCTCCATGCAATATTCATACACTACATAAGTTGCAAAAAAAAAAGGGGGAGTGGAGAGAAAAAACTTTAATTTCTGTTTCTTTTTACAGCTGGTATAGCATTCTTATCATTCTATTTTGTACTTCAGCCATCTGTCTTGGAAAAAAAAAACATATTTAAAAAATCACATTAGACACTATCTTAATAATTACTATCAAACTAAAGAACTGTAATGAGTATTGAATTACATGGGTAAAAAAATCAATAGAACTTAACTTCCATTAAAATTAACTTCGGATGCAGAAAAAAAATTTTAGAAGACAGTTTTACCTTCATTTTTCCAGTTAAAAGAAACGGCTAAAGTACTCATACAGTTTTTTTTTTTTTTTTTTAAATCAAAAGACTTCTACAGGCCGAAACTTATACGCTTCTGAAAATGATGAAGAATTTAGGGTAGAAAGTAAGGGTAGTGCAATTTTTTTTTTTTTTTGGACACAACTGTGTTTTTTTTTTTTTTTTCAAAATCGAAATGTAAGGAGTCGATCAATAGCAATCATTTGAGATTGGAAAATAATTTTTTGAAGCACCCCTCTGTAAAAATAAAAATTCATTAAAACTAATTCATAGTTCATGTAGAACATCTACACTTTCTGAAGTTCAATTCCTCTAGCACGAGCATTCACACTCCTTTTAAGTAAACATTATGGGATTAAGAAAACACTATAAAAGATTTGGTTATAACTTTATACTTAAAAATGTAAGGGTTCAAGAAAGTGAAATAAAAGCATTTTTACAAAATCAAAGAACATTTACGAGCAAACAAAAATTCATTCTCCAATTTAAAAACTTGTAAGAACAAAACCTAATTTTTTTCCAGACGTTTAACAACAGCACTTAAAAACTATTTTTCAACATGTAAACAAGTTATGCATCACATAAAACTTGAATTTAAATGTGATTGGAATATTGGAAAACTTTCAGTAATGAAGTTTTTTGACAACACTAAATCTCACCAAATTTTGGACTAGTAAAGTCACTAGGGTTTCCAGTTTCCGCATGGCGTAAGAAGTTTCCCAGATAATGAGTATTTATCAGCAAAAGATATGGCAAGATTCCAATAGCAATCGCAAAACATTTATAACTAAAAGTCTTGAAAGTTACTTTAGACAGCAGTCCCCAAAAAATTAAGTGTAAGGGCCCTGCTCCACATCAGCAGAAAACGCGACCGAAACCGAAGGCAGAAACCGAAAATCTGGGTACTTCCCATAGGTACACCATTTAATCCGTTTTACGTTTATGCTTTATTTTCCTGCTTTACATCAATGTGGAGCAGGGCCCTAACAGTCTTCTCACATCTCAGGCTATTAATTATCTTAAAATTTTGTAATACAAAATACAACATAAAATACAAACTTCAACATACTTAAATATAAAATTAGAGCTTCAATAAAATTCAGTTACATCAATATGAGTTATTACAATCTAATTTGACTTTAAATTTGATCAACAGTCTTTATACAATCAACAACACCCTCCTGCAAAATACTCTTCCTTCCGCGACTTCCGACAGAATTATGAACAACAGAGAAAGAAGAGCCATACTGCAGTGATCTATGAAATGTACAAACCTTCGAGGATCCTAATCTTGCTTCCTTCAGTCAGAATCACTTCACTCTGTGTGAATCAGCTTTATATTTCCTTGGTAACAAAATTGGTAAACTTTGTTAACTTGGAAATTCTATGAAAGAGATTTCTCCAGCTGAAATGACTTTCAAGAAATGCAATTCCGCTTTCATAGCAATATCCATCACTGCACAAACCACCCTACAAAGACTCCAAGTATGTTATAGGGTAGACCAATCAGTGAGTACCCCCCCCCCCTCCCCCATCCAGTGAATGAATCCCTCTTTTTTTTTTTTTGAAACAATAAGTTTTTAGACCGTTCGCGACCGTGATCACACCGGCGTGATAGCGGGTTTCTCCCTCCAGCGTCCGCGATATCAAATGCGTGATAAGCGTTTCCGTGCTCTGGGAACCTCGAGCACGCCGGTGTAATCCGAGTTCGGAACGATTTATTCGAATTTTTAAATGACACTAGATGGCGGTTGAAGTCCATCACTTTTTCTAATAAGGTTCTACAGAATGTTGACCTTCAGTTTATGCACTGGGTTCCGTGTTTTTTTTTTTTTTTTAATAAAAAAAGGACACGTGCTGCAGTCTTTTAGCTGGATTAGTCATTTAGAGGGCTGTGATTTATGGCCTTTGCTTCTTCTGCTCTTATTTATATTTTAGTGAAATGGAAAGGATGAATGTTTCTTGATTGAGGGTAGGCGTTAAAACTTCGGTCTTACATTTGATAGATTGAACTTTGTACGGTTAGGACCAGCTTTATTTCAATCACCATGGATGAAAGATTAAAATTTTTACCCGAGGGTAGAATGTTTAATTTGATGAACAAGTTTGATATGGAAATGAAGCAGCTATTTTTGAATATTAGAGTCAATGAATCTGAGGCTATGGCATATACAGAGGGGGAGGTGAGGGATTTTAGTGCAATGTAATGACAAGTGGAGATAGAAGCTTCATTTTTACACGCCATTTTTAAAAATTATAATAAGAAAATCTTTATTGTAAAACGTTTAGAGACTATTAATGATTGTAAATGTTAAGTTTTAGCACGTTTGATTGATGCGATTGTTTTTTATGAATTTTTAAATGAAATTAGGCTTAACTTCAAAAATCGCCCGGGCCTGTGAGAGCGTCCACATGTGAAGCGAGCGGGCCTGGGGAAGCGCTTCTTCCTTTTTTCACCGGTCCTGAAGGGGTTAAAGCGCGTTTTTTTTTTTTTTTTTTTTTAGAAAAACTGACAGTAGTAACTTCCTTTTTACACATTTCCAAAAAGAACACTGCTAGAAAATGCTGTGTTGGCTCCTGGTTGCGGTGTTTATTCACTGAGTCAGGGCACTTTTTCTTATTTCAACCTCCCAAAACAAACCTTGATGCAGGACCATAAAACTTCTCGCAATTAAAAAAAAACTAAACTACAACATATCATTTAAGTGGTTTTACTCTCATGCAGCAATTGCTGCACTGTTTAACCATTGCTATAAATTTTTGAAAATAAAGTTTCTAGCTCAAGTGTTTATTCAATGTTCTGATCTACGCCCTATCCTTGCTCTTTGTGGCATTGAATCTAGACCTTTAACTACTATGTAACCCTATCTCGGCACCTGGCACTCCTTCATATGAGGGCTCCTAACTTTGAACTCAATTTTGGAAGAAGTAAACACTTAAAATGATTTTTTTTTCCGTCAGTGACTCCACCTATTCATGTAGATCACATATGAGGCTCCTAATGTGAAAAAAAAATCATTTTAAGTGTTTACTTCTTCCAAAATTGAGTTCACAAAAGTTTAGGAGCCTCATTATGAGGTCCAGGGTGCTGAGAGGGGTAAAGCAATTAAATTTTAAAG
>JAXGGA010020823.1:0-17608 GCA_038373865.1 Uloborus plumipes | reverse complement strand
GAAAAATAAAAAGTTTTTCAGATCAACGTCTAATAGTTGCCAAAAGTTGTCTTTGGTGATAGTTAGCTTTTGTGCAAAATTTGAGAAAAATCGGTTAATATCTTCAGGGGGCGCTGCGATCGCAAAGTTTTACCATAGCTTTGTTATGGATTTTATGGTTAAAATATCAAAAAGAATGCCTTTAGCTAGTCTCTTTGCGTTTTTTTCTCAAAAGATGTTTTCATGCATTAAAAGCATATGAAATGACTCACAAACATTATTTTATATGATATATTTATATTTTAAAAAAAATCACTTTTTTCACGTTTTTGTTTCTTTTTAAATGCTTGAAATATAAATATGTCATATAAAATAATTTTTTGTGAGTTATTTCATATGCTTTGAATGCATGAATATATCTTATGAGTAAAAAAATGCAATGAGATTAGCTAACTGCATTGTTTTTCATATTTTAACCATAAAATCCCTAGAAAAGCTATGGTAAAACTTTGCGATTGCAGCGCCCCCTGAAGATATTAACCGATTTTTCTCAAATTTTGCACAAAAGCTAACTATCACCAAAGACAACTTTTGGCAACTATTAGAAGTTGATCTGAAAAACTTTTTATTTTTCGCTCCACCCTTACGCACATCCACATTATATATGTGTGGGGGGGGGGGAATGCATTGCGAAAAACGAAATCCCTAAACTAAGTCATTAAAAATGAAAATTCTTAAAAAAAAAAAATAAAATAAATCCTAATAATCCAACATTTTGGTAGCATAATTTTTTTTTTAGAAACTCATCAGCAGCAACCCTAGCTAGTGAGAAGTTGAAGTTGTTTAATTAAAACTTTGACGAAGTTCTAGAGAAATGGAACGCTGAAAATGAAGCTACTGGTGAAAGATACTTTTTTTTCCCTTTTAGCGTGCTTTCGGAATTTATTTTTCTTCAGAGTGAAGGAATACGCAAGAAATACATGCAATAAGTTGGAAATATTTCATTCAAGAAAATAAAATAGCTTATAGAAGGAAACATTTTGTAAGAAATAGTAATAAATGTTATTGACAATCGTTACATGTTTTTGACAGCATAAATGGGTGCGACGACGTATTTTCTGGATTTATTCCTCAAAAAGTTAAAATATTTTTCCAAATGGGAAATTAAAAGTTGAAAATGGAAAGAAATGATATAATATTTCTTACACAACAGGCATTTAGAAAACAAGAACAATTTACAGAATTGAAATTCTTCACATAACTTACTGAAATTACTGAATTTGAATTACCGAATTACTGAACTTGAGAAAAAGTTCGTTGTATCGAAAAAACTGACTGTAAATGTTTCTGACTAATAAGTTTAATTTAATCTGATTTTAGAGATTCTGAAGATTACATTTGTTTCAATAAGTGTTATTTATAGAATATAAATTTCTAAATATAGAATGACCTCATGAAAAATATTTACTCAACAATTTACACGTATTTGAGATTATAAATATAAGATGGCTTATATTTCTGGATTGGCTTTATAAAAGTTGATTGATATAGATAATTTAAACTTTTGATTTCGAAAAGATTTAGAGTTCATTTACGTCGCAAGAAAAAATAATGTACAAACAAACTGTTTGAAAATTAAAAGATCTACCTGAATTACCTTAGGTAAGTGAGGCAAATAAGACAACCTAAAGCTTAAGACCTTGTATCTCGCTCATTTGTAATTCAATTCTCTTCAAATTTAGGAAATTTATAAATCGACTTACGGAAGTCAGAAAAAAACAGTGTACGTAAAAATTTAAGTTTAAATCATATTTTTTAGCAGTTGAATAAAAAATGAGCGAATTGGATTTATTAGGAACAATAGTCTCTAATAAGGCCAACTCTCAAAAATGCCACAAAGGAATATTAATTTTATAACATTTGAAAACTTCTGTATTGTCAGTATAAAAACGTATTAACCCATTAATGCCTGACTTTTTTCTTAATGATATTTTGTTTTCTGGTTACAAACAGTATTTAATGGACAGGAGAAATAATAATAAAAAAAAAACTATTATGTAAAAAATAATTTTTTTATTAAGAAAAGAAAAATCGTCCTTTAAAAGTTACGATAGATCCCTAAGGGTACATACTTCTTTTACTAAAACTTTTTTTCTGCCTACGATATAATATCTAAAAAGACATTTTACAAGAAGAAATAAAATCAGCAATTAACATAAACTGGGAAGCTGGGAATAACTTTGAAAACTTACCTTTTTTTCTTGAGATTGTGAACGATGTCATTTTTGATAAAGATCATATTAAAACTTCTGAGGAACACACTTTACAATGATTATGTGCTGCAATCTGTTAATAACGAATTGAAATAATACCAAGGTACTCATTGAACACTATTATTTGGTTGACATGTTCATTTTGGTGAAATTCAGATCCTTTTTTGACCGTCCCTGAAAAGGGACGCTAGCTATTAAGGGTTAAACCACATTTGACAAACTCAAAAAAAAAAAAAAAATCCTTATTTATTTCAATGGAAAGGAGAAAACTATGTCGTCACATTCGGGGTACTGATAAGTAGTTTATTTTTGTTTTCTGGTAACTCCTGTGCACAAGTCCTACACATGCAGCATAGCAACACTAGATTATATCCTCCACCTTACCCTTTGGTATCTTAATTATGACACCGGAGTCCTAATTATGCCAATCATGGCCTTATTGGGCTACAGTCTACACTTATCTTACATTTTATTTCCCTAACCTGTTTTGGGTTTTCTCCCCAGAGCTTTCTTATCCCCTTATCAAACTTGACGATTCACTATTCATGTAAAAGGTTATGACTCCGGCTAATGGCAGATAATAGTTTTTTGGTCAAAAAGCCGTTTTTTCTGTTTTTTACTGCACATTGCTTCAATGAACAGCATTCGAATGAACGCGGTTGGGTAGAGCGTAGTTCTTGTTATGAGAAGAGCGCATGCTCGAATCCGACAGAGATGTCGTTTAAACAGGTTTCTTTCTTCAGCGGGATTCTATTCCAACTTTTCATCTTATACATTATTTCTCGAAATGTGCTTTTTTACCTTCATTTATTTACTTTATTTATTTAGGTAGTTATTGTTTGTACGATATAATTTGTGTAATATTTCATCCAATTTTAAAAGTAAGGCATTATTTTAAAGATTTTTGAAAACGCTGTCAGCGAAAAATAAACATTTTACATTTTTGCTGTTATTCAAAAAAAAAGTCCTTGAAAAACGTGTTTTTGCATTCCTTCTGTCCAATGCTAATACTTTGCACAAATCCGCTAAAAGAGATAAAATTACAAGACACGGCGATATTTTTCTCTTTCACCTAAATAAAAAAGACTTAAAATAAATAAGTCTCAGATGTTTGATGTATCGTGTAAATCTAGTTGACTTGTTGCAGTATTAATAGTAAGTAGCAATACTTGTCTTAAAATTTTAACGCGAACGCATACCCTGTTAAAACTAAAAGTTGCACAAGGTCAACGCTGTAGCTCCAGCAGAACCTCCTGAAGGGTGCCACTTAACTTCCTACGGCAACCTTGACGGTGGCATTTGGCTCCTTGTGGTACCCTTGGGGTACCATGGTGCACCAATGGGGTGCTATAAGGTGCCTTTAAGTGTGTCATAGGGAGTCAAGTGGAGTCATATGCGTCAAACCCCGCTATAACGAACCCTCAACCAGCCGGCTTGAGAGATCGCAATAGCCGAGAGTTTGCTATATCAGATTCTTCAGAAAAAAAACTTCAATTTTGCTAAATACTTCTTTTGTGAATCGCTTAATTACATGCTGTTTCCATCAGCAATTAGGGCAATTAAGTGAAATAATTAACATATTGTACTCAATAATATCATGTTATTTTCGGATGAAAACTTTTGAATTCTATACACATTTCGCGAATTTTTTTAGTCAACTATAGCAAACAAATCCACAGAATGTTGATCCATAGTTTCAGTCGCAAGAAAATTATTCAAAGCACTGACAACTGACATTGGAGCAAAAATCGAAGGTCCTGGACTTACAATTTTTGTTTCTCCATCAATATCAGAAGATTAATCAATAGTCAAATTTTTCTTGTTAAATATTTTTGAGTTGTTTAGAAAATACTGGGACTCACTCAACCAGAAATTCTTCTTTGTACGTATTCAAAGTCAAAAATTATTTCCAATAAAATTTGTTTCAAGTGGTAATTTTGAAATTTTTGGATCGTTATAGTCGATTTTCTAGCTTTTGGAAATCGTTATTAGTGTCTGAATCTGCATTAATTGCATAGGGATTCCGTTCAGACCGATAAAAAAATTCACATAAACCGGGGGATAGCTATATCCCTTATTCGCTATAGAGCGGTTCGACTGTAGATGTAAGTCGACTGACAATATAATACATTTTCTAACACAATCAGTTTTAGAAATAAAAAAAAAAGGAATTCATGGATTTTTATTGTGAATTTTTTTCTGAAACTCTTTGATCACTCTTTCTTTTTAGTCTTGAGTGCATTCATTTGGTACACGCAATTACCAGTTAGCAAAAAGCAATAGATTAAAAATCGATACATACATAAATAACGAGCAAAGTACTAGAACTCATTTTTAATTAAGAAGCCTGTAACACCACTAAGCAATGTCAAAAATGACCGTTATTTGACATAATTATAACAATAATTAAACGAGAGGGAAGTTTTTTCTTTTTTTGCAATTCATTGAAGTTTAATTCAAAATAATGAAAATTTAAAATTATATTCATCTTTAGTTTGCTATTATAATCCGTCTTCTACCAAAGCCTTGAAATCTATAATCATTCTTTCTAAAAGTCATTGTAATTATTTTTCTTTTATTCCACGTCGATCGCTTCCGAAGTTTGCCGAAGTTTTAATTAAACTTCCTTCAATTTCATGCGCATTTTTGGGGAAAGAATTGTGGATACAAACCCAAAATCTCTTTTTCATTAGGCACTACTTAATGAAAAGTTCGCCACGCATTTATAAAGGGTATTCTTATTTTGTGATGAAGTTTATAATTAATTACCTTTCTCAATAAAGCTGGATCCCTGAGTTTTTTTCGTAGGAAAAACGACATGCAGAAAATCTTCTCTTAAAATAACATTTTGTTTTCATTAAAAAGAAGAGGGGGGGGGGATATTTATCGAAAATAATACATTTAAAAAATTATATTTTTTCCATGCTTAACTCTAAAAATTAACTAATGTGGTCAATACAGCTTTATGGGAAATTCTAGAAATATTTTACAACATAAACGTAGATATAACTACTTGGTTTGGTGCTTTTTCTTTTCTGTTATAGCGATTAACAAGTTTATACTTCATTTTATAAAAAATTATATTTCTCAATGAGCCATAAATATTCTGTAAAACTTCATAAATACTTTCTAGTGTTGTAAGAACCCGAGTCCCATCCTTTGTATAAGTTTTTGTAGTGTGTTTTTCCGTATTATTGTTACTGTAATTATAGTTTCGCATTTCGCATTTAATTATTGTGCTTAGTAATTTTATATTTAAATGAGAAAGTGACTTTCATCTTTTTAAAATTTGTAGAACCACTTCGAAATTTAGTAACGTTGTCGCGTTTGACTTTTCCATAAATGCATTCACTTTAACAATAACTTACGATGTTATAAACTCTTAGTATTTTATGTACATCCATAGTCCCGATACATTGTACGATAATTAACAGGCTTTTTTTATAGCTGTCAAAAGAACAAAAAAACTCTTCTTTGTTTTAGTAATTACCTAAATATGTTTTTTGATAGCGCGATTTGTGTCCCCATCTCATTCACATCGTAGTCACTTAGAACTTAAAGCTTGAATAATTCCTTGGATTTTTATCGTAAATGCTTCAATTTTTTTACGCTTATAATTTCCCTAAATATGAATGAGTGGACACAGTGATTATATAAGAGGTTACATTTCGTATTTTTTCACTAAAATTTGCTTTGTTTCAAACTTTTATTATCGTAACTTAGCACCTAATTTAGACCATATTTGCAACTGGAAGTAAATGAACTCTAAAAATAAAATAAAATCCACACAAACCTACAAACACTGGAATTAATAGTTTCACCAGCGTACAAATTATTTCAAGCTAGTAGCCAAACTGCAACGTTTTGAATTAGAACATCACGAAAGTTTTTTTTTTCTCTCAAGGCAGAAACAAATCGCTTGTTATCGAGTTATCAATGTCTTGCTCAACCTCTCATTGCTTCAGAGGAAAAAAAAAAGAATAAGAAAAATATCCTCATTCACACTTGCGTATTTCCTTTACGGAATGAAAAAACTAGAAAATGTTTCAGATTTTCTCCTATTTTTTTTACTATTTTCGTCCGTTTTTTCTTCTCTTTGCATTGCACTGCAACAGCTGATGCATCGTATTTCTATAGCATTTTTCAAAAAGTAAATTAACTTTGACTCAGCAAAAAAAAGCGGTTTTTTTTTTTTTTTTTTTTTTTTTACGTATGCTATTGCAAGCGAACTTCCAACCATTCACTACTGCACCTTAAGAAAGAAATATGAATACGCATTACACTTTTCAGTACATTTTTCAGTCAAATTCGATTACCTGGCTCTTATTACTTTTCTCGATGTTAGAATTCATTCGATGCTCTAACTTTATCAAGTTTAGTTTTTGTTTTCGCTCTTAAAACGACTGAACATAATTTTCGATTGGACCTTTTTTTTAAAAATATACTGTAATATTTGGATTGGAGAATTATACTGGCAAAATTACAAAGGGAAAAATTATTACTTGTTTAAACAAAAAACATAGTAAAATAAAATTTAAATGAAATCTTAGCCCGAAAAATATTTTACGTGCAAATTAGTACTTAATTCGCTTTCACAAAACGGCATCCTACAGGGTTTTTTCCCCTTTGACTCAAAGAAGACTTCTTTTAAAATTTACTGAAAAATAATGCAAGGCATTTTATTTCAGTTAGTTATAAACATGCCTAAATGTCTAAGAAATTTGAGCTCCGTGTCATCAAATTTCAATACATATAACTATTTTTCGTATTGTTTTTTTATTAATGATAATAACATGTTTTAATATGATTTTGTTTAAAGTGGAAGTTATTTTACTTTTGCTACTTGCTTTTATGTATAGGTAAATTACATACTTTGATTATCTAGTGTTTTTTAGAAGTTTTAAATAATTTCAGCCATTTAATTGTTGAAGCTAATCGAAATTAAAAATTGTTAGTCAAATAAAAATCTTGTTTATGTAAAAAAAGAAGCATGATTATTGAAATCAACGTTTTATTGCTGCTGGCTATGTCAACAAAGCGCTGTTTTCTTTTTTAAAAGCTCGATTAATTGTACAATCTCGGCAGTGTAATTTGTAATTTTTGCAAAGAATGCGTAATTACTGGATTTTATTTTTATTATGGGTGATTATTGAAAAAGGGGCATTACCTGATTTTCTAAAGGATCAAGATATTCCAAGACCACTTTATTTTTTAGCTTTACCTCTTAAAAATGTTTGGCGGTTTAACCCATTAATGCCTAGCGTCCCTTTTTAGGGACGGTCCAAAAAAGGGTCTGAATTTCCCCAAAATGAATATTTCAACCAAATAATAGTCTTCAATTAGTACCTTGGTATTGTTTCGATTCGTTATTAACAGATAGCAGCACATAACCATTGTAAAGTGTGTTCTGTGGCAGTTTTAATATGATCTTTATCAAAACTGACACCGTTCACAATCTCAAGAAAAAAAGCTAAGTTTTCAAAGTTATTTCCAGCTTCCCAGTTTATGTTAATTGCTGATTTTATTTCTTCTTATAAAATGTCTTTTTGAATATTATATCGTAGGCAGAAACAAATTTTAGTTCAAAAAGTATGTACCCTTTGGGGTCCATCGTAACTTTTGAGGGACGATTTTTCTTTCCTTAATAAAAAACTTATTTTTGCCATGATATTTTTTTAACAATTTTTTCTGTCCATTAGACACTATTTGTAACCAGTATACAAAATATCTTTGGAAAAAAAATGTCAGGCATTAATGGGTTAAGGCGCTGCACAAAGTTATTGCCAGAAAAAACCGCTTGGCTTCATGCTACTGGCAACTGCGGCGGTTAAGCAGGGAGATGGAAGTTGCGGACTATAGCCACGGTTTTAATAGTACACAGAGAGCGGACTTAATTAAAAGAGCAGAAGTTCTGCGCGGGTTCGACTAGTGTGATATTAATCACCATTATGTTACTGAGACGCCATTCCTAACTGTGTCAGAATTTGACCTCTGATCTAAAATTACGCTGTGTACTGCAGCCATTCTCGAAATAATGCACCATTCTTGATTCATACCCTTGTGGCTCGCAGGACGTGATTGGATAGTCTGGTGATTGTGCAAATGCATAATTAGTCGCATCTACCAATAAAAGGCTTCCTATTTGACAATCGTTAATTAGAAGCGCATAGCGCCATAATCATTGTTTTATCACAAAAGCCTTCAGAGATCTAGTACCTCTTACACGAATGGAGCAATTCCTGGGATTTCGCAGCTGAAGGCTTTTATGTTGTCAGGTAAAGCAACATGTTATCCGTCTGCACAACTATATGCTATAGGTATTATGAAGACAGAACTGATACACACTTGAATAAATTTTTTATAAACAACTGCATTCAAACTTTGGCCTGAATTTCCATTTTAAGCGAAGACGAATCAGAGAAAATCACTTGAAAATACGAAGTCTTAGAATTAATTAGAACGAAATAAGTTTGCTGTTTCACTACTAATGAGATAGAAAGGCTCCAGTTTACAGGTGAAAATAGACGAATTTATTAATTTTCAGAGATACCAGATTTTGCAGATGATTGTTAACGTCAAAATCTTGCAGAGCTGAAATTAATATTAAAAAAATAAAAAACAATCACAAGAATCATATTTTCCCTTCAGTCAGATAGTTTCTTCTTAATAGGACGTTTACTAAATCCATGGGAATCGTGGGATGATTATAAAAAGTGTCATCTATAAAAATATTTTTGAAAAAAAAAATTGAACCGACTTCGGAACTTCACTCAGCAAATACTCTAAAAAGTAAAAAATAATTTTATTCTTTGAACACCATCGATACTACATTTAAACATAAGTTTTGAAGTCGGCGCAAAAAAGCTAAATAGAATCATTCGAAACTATAAATGTAAATTTAAATGAATCCAGGTTCTTTATTCGCATTCGCATTCATTGAAAAATACATATTTATGTAATGGTACAAATATTCAGCTCTCAATTTTCAATGATTTCTCTGAAAATGTTGGCAAAATATAGTAAACATCATTTGCCTATAGTTTTTGCGCCGACTTCAAAACTTATGTTTAAATGTAGTATCGATGGTGTTCAAAGAATAAAATTATTTTTTACTTTTTAGAGTATTTGCTGAGTGAAGTTCCGAAGTCGGTTCAATTTTTTTTTTCAAAAATATTTTTATTTTATTCTTTTTAGTGTAAATGTACACATGAAATAAGGTAATGTTTCCATTGCAAAACTTCACCTAATTTTCTTAAGTAAATGCTTCATAAAATAAACTATGTAAGGAAAAAAAAGAAAGAAAGTATCAACGCGTCTAAAATTTTAAACGATTGACACTAAAAAATAATCCTTGTTATTCTCTGGTATTTATTTGTATACTAGTTTAATTAAAGGCTAAATATTAACGGCTTTTCAACTAATTTATATTTCAAAACAACACTAGATTCTCGCAGTTCATAAAATTTCACGACATATTACATACGTGGCCCGCTAATGAGTTTCATGTTTGCTTCAGTTAAGCCTTCATTCAAAATTTTCATGATCATTATAATAAGTGTTTCATATCAATCACGTTCTGTAACAATGGATTTCATATTTAATCATTTAGGACAAATCGCTTTAAATTTGAGCAAAAATTTGGAGATTTTCCTCACTTTCTTCAGAATTCCTTTATCAAACCGTATGTAAATTAAGACTAATAAAACCTGAAATATTACGAATCAATCAGCACCTGGTACGACTTTTAGTTCGTTGGAGTTCAGGAGAAAAAAGCAGGACATAGAAAGATACTTGGCATAAAATTTTCAAAAAGACCATAGAAAGGAATTTCATTATGCAATCCAGAGAAGCCTGGCGTTCAAAATGGTCATTATTACGATTACTGTGATCCCAATTTCTTTTTCGAAAGATTTCTGCAGGTTCCCGTTATCGAACCCGGACCACGAGAGGATGGGACCAATCGGAAAGAAAGACCTTGCTAACAAAAGAAGAATTTTTGAAATCGGTCCAGGCGTCTTCGAGTAATCTTGGAACATACCGAAAAAAAAAAAATTCTCCGACGAATTGTATAACCTCCTCCTTTGTTGAAGTCGGTTAAAAATGGAGCGTTTTGGGTAAATTTTGCATAAATTGCATTTACAATTTCCATTTGGTTTTCGTGTGAAGTAACGACGTTGAACTTTCATGATGCCACAAAAATAAAAACATATCGTTTCTGAAAGCTATATGAATTAATGTATTTACATGTCATTAAAGTTTTTTTTTTTTTTTATCATGGGAGGGGAAAGGGTTGTGATACACGTGCTAGGTATGCCACTGGCCATCAGTGACTTTGCAGCGCCTTACTTTTTAAGTATCACTAAAACTAAAATCAAGATGAAATTTAGACGCATTGAACATTAAAATCTGATCTTTGTCAGATTGTCATCTTCAAATTTCTTTGAAAATTCTTTATTTCTTTATTCCCTTAACGCCTAGTGGCGCATGAGGCCGCTAGGGTGGCTTTCCAATCTGTACGATTCAGTGCCGCTTCCCTAGCTTGCCCAGTCAAAGGCATTTCGTTCTTGAATGGCCATCTGGCGCCAGGTAAGTTTTGGACGTTCTCGCTTCCTTTTGCAATCAGGGGTCCACGTGAGAGCAGTTCTTGTTGGGTCTGTTGCTTTCATTCTGAGAGCATGTCCTATCCAAGTCCATCTTTGCTTTTTCACCTGTGTAGTTATGGGCTTGCAATTAGCTTCTGTATAGGTCTGAATTAGAAATTTTATTTGGCCAGTTCCTTTGCAAAGCAAGTGCGCTGGTGTGTTTCTATAGCCACGTACAATGGCAAAATAAATATTCACAACGTTGAACGAGAACAAAATATTCATAAAGTTGTATGACTAGATCCACACTACAAAAAATAATTATTGTTTTTACAGAATAACACTAGCCGCAGTTAATTTTTTGCAATACAGAATATATTTTACGTGATCTTTAAGGCATCGCGATAATCTTAAGAGTTATATTAAATTCGTCTCCCCGTCTTTAAAGTCACAGTTAATTCTTCCTCTATTCAGAAAAAAATACTGCTTCTAGCCAGATCAAACTGAAAAACATGTACCTGAACAAAGTAAAAACACGGTTTTGTTTGTCGTACGCGTAAAGCAAACTTCTGGGAAAAAAATCGTTTATAGAACTGTTTATTTAAAAAACACTTGGTTATAATGTGCCGTCTTTGGAGTAGTGATTTCGCTGAATAAAAATAAATGTAAGTAAAATCTGAAAAATAACTCAATTATTGCTCCTGGGAATTTACATTAAAGTTTACATTTAAAAAATTTAAAATTGATTTGCAATTACAGTAAACTTTCACTTATGCACCGCCTGATTTATACGCCTTTTTCACTTATACGACGATTTTCAAAGGTACCAGCACATTCCATAGAAAAATAATGATAATATCATTCGTTTGTGCGTCGCTCTAAAGATAAGTATTTCACGTAGGGGCGGAATTATTCGTTAAATGTAAAAAAATAATTAATTTTCTTTAAAAAATAAGCGTGTTTCTTCACTTTCTTTAACGTTTCGCTATTATTGCTCACTGAAGGCATTTTTTTCTCACCAACTAGAGTTCGGAAAGGGACAATTATCTATTATAAATCATTTTAAAGGGAACAGTTTGTGATTAGGTACGCTACAATTTTTGTTTTATCTTTATCTTGTAGTTACGTTACAGTTATTGCTAAACCGTAGTAATATGTTCCTTTCCTATAGAAACATTCCTATTCATGCTCTCATTAGAACAAATGTTACGTTTTAGACCTTTAAATAGGCTTGTTCACTTATGCGAATTTTTCTGTTGGTCCCTTGGGCCGGCGCATAAGTGAGAGTTCACTGCATAATAAGAAACTAGCTGCAAGGGCAGCTAGATTAGCTTCCTGCGGCATGTTGATGCATAAGTTCCCCCCTCTCTAACTTTTACCTCATTCTGAAGTTATATTATTTGATATAATTTAATGTTTCATTCGATTTCAAAACATACCACGCACGTAGCCCGGCGTTGCACGGGCACTTCGTGCCCTGAAAGTAGTGAGAGAAAAATTTAAAGAAACTACTCCCCGCCAAGGCGGCTCGCTTACAGGCGCTTCACGCCTTTACTTTTTTCCTATATAAAAAAAATCATTCGAATTATTGAGATGCTTCACGCCTTCAAGATGGTGAGGAAAGTTTCAGTAAGTTCAGCTCGCTCAAAGGAAAAAAGCAGACATAGATACTCAGTTTTTAATATAAGTAGATGGCTCTTCAACAAATAAATGTTTCAAAATATTACCAGTAGCTAGGGATAAAAATTCTACGTAAGTGGCCCGCTTATGAGTTTCGTGTTTGATTTAGTTAAGCCTTCATTCAAAACTCTCATTATAATTGTTATCACTGTTTCATAGCAACGACGGTTTGCAAGAATGGATTTCATATTTGATCATTTATTAGGCTTAATCGCTTTAAACTTGACTACTTATTAATTGATATCTTCGCTAATTAAAATCGTATAATTATATCAATTGAAACTAATGAAGCCTGAAAAATTACCTATCTATCGGTACCTGGTTCGACTTTCAGGTCATTGGCGTTCAGGAGAAAGAAGCGTGACATAGAAAGATAGTTAGAAAGAAAGATAGTTAGAAAGAAAGATAGTTAGAAAGATACTCAGTTTTTAATATAAGTAGACTAGCTGCCAGGGCAGCTGGATTAGCTTCCTGCGGCATGTTGATGCATAACGTCCCCCCTCTCTAACTTTTACCTCATTCTGAATTTATATTATTTGATATAATTTAATGTTCATTCGATTTCAAGACATACCACGCACGTGGCCCGGCGTTGCACGGGCACCTCGTGCCCTGAAAGTAGTGAGAAAAAAATTTCAAGAAAGTACTCCCCGCCAAGGCGGCTCGCTTACAGGCGCTTCACGCCTTTACTTTTTTCCTATATAAAAAAAATCATTCGAATTATTGAGATGCTTCGCGCCTTCAAGATGGTGAGGAAAGTTTCAGTAAGTTCAGCTCGCTCAAAGGAGAAAAAGCAGACATTGATGCTCAGTTTTTAATATAAGTAGATGGCTCTTCAACAAATGAATGTTTCAAAATATTACAAGTAGCTAGCGATAAAAATACTATGTAAGTCGCCCGCTTATGAGTTTCGTGTTTGATTTAGTTAAGCCTTCATTCAAAATTCGCATTATCATTTTTATTACTGTTTCATGGCACCCACGTTTTGCAATGCAACAATGGCTTTCATATTTAATCATTTATTAGGCTTAATCGCTTTAAATTTGACTACTTATTAATTGATATCTTCGCTAATTAAAATCGTATAATTATATGAATTGAAACTAATGAAGCTTGAAAAATTACCTATCTATCGGTACCTGGCTCGACTTTCAGTTCATTGGCGTTCAGGAGAAAGAAGCGTGACATAGAAAGATAGTTAGAAAGAAAGATAGTTAGAAAGAAAGATAGTTAGAAAGATAGTTAGAAAGATAGTTAGAAAGATACTCAATTTTTAATATAAGTCGATAGTTTAAAAATAGTAAAAGATAAAGCAAAAGTATTAAAACAAAGCACGTACAGAAAAAAATGATGAAAAAATGTCTGGTAGCAGCTTTTGACTTTGCAATAAATAAAAACTTTTTAAACTATACCACTCTGGATGAGAATTCTTTAAAGGTGATTTGATGCATTCAGATAACGACACTATCCTAGACGGATAACATTCCTTTCGTCATAAGACTTTTACACTCCAGAAATAGTCGCATGGGAAACACTAAAGTTTCGCCTTAAAAAAAGCGAGAAGTGTTTCGCGTCTTCTTCCAGGGAATGAAAAAAACCCTAGAGACAAAAAATGTCGAAAAGTATTCGCGAAATATTGTATGAATACATTAAAATTGTTTTACAATATTTACACCATTTTTAAGAGCAGACTTGATGCAGAAAAAAAAATGCTAAAATTCCGATCGAATAATTTAAATCGAGGACACAAATGTTTTTTGATAACGATTGGTTTGTGAAAAACTAAAAACGAGTCAATTCACATACGTTTTCATTATTTTTTCGATTACTCATTTGTCGAAAACTATTTTAATAACAAAATAAAAACATTTTAATTGAAGCACATTCTACTTTTTACTTTGTCCCTTGGAAAATAAAGGAAAATTTTGCCACCTTCTAAAAAAGAATTAACTCAAATTTTCAATCTCTGGTTCCAAATTTCAGAGATAAAAAGAGAACTTACACGTGCCACAATATTCGCTTTACTTTACTTAAACCCTAAATATCTAACTCGGATAAAATTCTTCAGGAAAAAACCCATTCAAACAAATTTCTTTCTGGTTTGCACTTAAAAAAAGAGATTCCCCCCTCCCATCGCACGTGTATGCTCTTCCCTTTTCTTTAAACATCTTATTTATTCTTCAGCTTTTTTTTTCTTTTTTCTTTTTTTTCATTTTTTGGGAGGCAGTAAAACAGCTGATGCGACGTATTTCTGTGAATTATTTTCGAAAAGATAAATTAAAGTAACATAACTTTAGCTCGAAATAAAGAAATATCTTTGCAAATAGAATATTTTTGTCATGCTCGTACTCTGTTTGTTAGAAATACCAAAGCAAACAACGTGAATGTGAATACATATCTGAATTATATTAAATTATAAAAGACTTATTGCTTTGTCAATATCCAATAAAGCAGCTAGCTTTACACCGAAAACTTAAATTTCCTGTTGCATTTATTGATTGGCAGGAATAAAATCAGAAAATCCCTGTAAAGTTGAACCTGACTTTTTTGAATATAACTTCGCCTCTTGATCTCATATTTAAAATAAAAGTATATCTTATTTTAGGTAATAAGTTATCTATATAGAAACTAAAACCTAAAGTGAACTGAATAACTGTTTTGTGCTCTCATTAAATCATAGCTATCGTTTAACCCTAAAAAGAAGAGATTCTCGTATTCAATAGCAATCATTAGTAATGATAGTTCTAAAAAGCGTCTTTTTAACCCCCGATGCAACAAGGGAGGGGATTTATAAGTTTGACATGTTTGTGCGTATCTGTGGTACTCTAACGCCTAAACGGATGGTCTTTTTTTTTTCTTTTTTAAAAAAGAGTAGTTTGATTCGAAATGGTTTTAGCTAGGTCGCGTGTTCGGATGATATTAATAAATGCAGATATTAATTAAAAAACCTTTAAAACGTTTTTCGCGATTTTGAAAATATACTTGAAAATTAAAACATCATTACAATAGGAAATTGAAAGTTTTATGCGTCTGATAGAATGTGTTTGGAACTTCCATGTTATGTAGAACTCGAGCAATAACGTTTTCAGCAAATTCGGCTAAGTCTTTATTTACGGGACTAGAAACCGATGTCATTGTTGGCCGACAAGTAAAGAAAATTCAATGATTTAAAATGTTTATCTGTTGCCAGTTTCTATTTCTTAACAATTAAAATACTTATAACTGAATTTAGTATAAGAATTTAAATTATTTCCAATGCTTACTTTTTTTTCTGCTTTTGTGACTAGTAAATTTAACTAGTAAGGGTTATCTTTTGTTTTCCGTGGTTACCACGTCCTCCCGAAAACAATTAAACATGAAGCCAATGCACCCACAGCTCTATCATAGCATCCTAAGACTGCAATTTCGGATGCTGCAGTCTATGTTCCTCATTATGGACTCCTCAGTTAGGAATAGCCAGTGATCAAGTCGGAGGCAAAAATCCTCTTAATGTAGTTAAGATAACCAACAAACTGGTAGATAAAGGGAATTTATCTTACCATCATCATTGCATACACTTAAACATATTTAAATTTGAAATGATTTCTGAGCAGTGAAGTTTGTTTCAGTATGAAATACGCAATCAGATTGTGGGTTCTTTGAATTTCCTTAAATCTGAGTTAATTTAATATTAGTACTTGTTAGACTTATTTTTACATGCAATAAATATAACGTAAATTCCTGCAATGGTACGTTCAAACGTAAACAAATGTGATGTTTCGGTGGCATTTGAGATTTGAAATAACAAATAGAAGTTAGTTTTAATACTTTATGTCCAAAATTAATTTAACCCGTGAATGGTAATATCCTTCTGTAGGACGGATGTTAGTGAGTAGTCTGTAGGTGAGTTGGAGGGATGTTACCATTTACAGGTTAACAATGAATTTTCATGCATATTTTTGTTTTTTTAGTTGAAAATACATCAAACATATATACTGAGAAAAAAATTCAAATTTCGAGGGTCTAAGCCCCCCTCCCCTACTCCTTAGATCCCCTAAGAAAACTGTTTCTGATCTCAGGTACCATCTGTCGGCCTCTCTACAAGGTACAAGGAGTAGTATTTAAACACTTCGGCGTGATTCCAGCCATTTGGGATTCATAATGCTGAATCAATGTAAGCGGGACTTCTGAGTCGCGTCGGGCCATGAAGGGTGAACGTGTCTTGAGAACAAAAACACTATAATAACATTTTGGAGTGAGAAGAAGCACGTTTTGAAAATATCTAACATCTCTAACTTATGCGAATCAATGAAAAAAAAATCATTAATTTAACCAATTTTTGACGCTGGTACTTCGAGAACTCTGCTAAGTATCGTCGCTAAACTGAAACCGGACTCGCAGCTCCCTTTATCGCTAATTTGAAGATGTTTCTCAAGTTCACGACAAAAAGCTTGGAGATGTATCAGCAAATGGTCGCCAATATATATATCACTTTAGTATATATTGAAAACACCAATCATGTGCGACAAAAGTTATAAGTTATCCTTTTGGAACATCCGATTGCAGCAAAAAAAAAGGGTATGGGCAACTAGTATGCCCTATGCAAACTCTACACACAAAATTCAAACTTCTATCACTTCTACAACATACCATTTTTGAGTTATTCGAGATACGCACATATGTACGCCATGCATACGGACGTCATGAAAAGACTTGTTTTAAAAAGCTCTAGCATTGTCAACGTTTTTAACGAGGTTGTTTATGTGTTTGTAAGTACGTGCAAACCAACAGTCAAATAAAAAAAACTAATCATGCATTCACAAGTAAATAAAATTAAAATTGAGACAGATTCGAGTAAAAAAACTTTTGTAATAACGATATTTTCTGTACTCCTCCGAAAAAGCAAAACTGAATCTCCAAATATAGTAAACTCTCGATTATTCGTGAGCGGATTATCCGCAAGGGTCTTGGGAAAGAAACAAACACAATCGACTGATTTTTTTCGAAAAAGCACGAATTTAAATTTTGTTTTTTCTTAAAATTTCGTTCCCAAGAATGCGGTGTACTTCATCCAATACATTATTTTACTTGGGCGTTATCGTAAGTATCACTTCT